>JAZDUH010000193.1:0-72500 GCA_036419115.1 Scarus forsteni
GAGAGCAGAATAAATGGAATCCTACATAATGGACCTTAAGTCAGAATTAAAATTAAATCTTCTCCACATACTTAATAATGCTCTAAAAGAAGGAAGAATGCCTCAAACATGGAAGGAGGCCACAATATCAATCATACCCAAAGAAGGAAAAGATAGATTAGATTGTGGATCCTTTAGGCCAATCTCAGTGCTAAACATTGATTACAAAATATATACATCCATCCTCGCAAGACGAGTTGAAAACATTCTCCCCCAACTCATCCATACAGACCAAACTGGTTTTATTTTTCAAAGACAAACACATGACAATATCAGACGCACTTTACATATATTGAACCATATTCAAGAACAAAAATTACAGGCTACTTTAGTCAGCCTAGATGCTGAAAAAGCGTTTGACTCAGTAAGTTGGAAGTATCTTTATGGAGTTTTGGAGAGGTTTGGTTTCGATGAAAATTTTATCAATGTAATTAAGTCTTTATATAATAGCCCGATAGCCAGGATTAAAATTAACGGACATTTATCAGATACCTTTAAACTCGAACGCGGCACAAGACAAGGTTGTGGATTGTCACCACTCTTATTCGCGCTTTTTATTGAGCCTCTTGCTCAGTGGAACAGGCAAAAAGAAAGTATTAAGGGAATTTGTATAAATAAAGATGAACACAAGGTGGCGCTTTACGCTGATGATGTCTTAGTGTATTTAAATGAACCTTCTAAATCTCTTCCTGAATTATTTAAAACATTGGAATGGTTTGGCAACTATTCTGGTTATAAATTAAATGTCCAAAAGACACAAATTTTACTAATGAACTATACCCCACCAAAAATCTCCAAGACAAATATCAACTTAAATGGAATCAAGAAGAGATAAAATATCTTGGGATATTTTTACCAAAAGAATTATCCACAATTAAGAAAATATGATATGTTATGTTACTGTAAGTGACACGTTACACACAACGCTGCTCATGACCTGCCTCTGATCACTGGAAAGCTGCTGGAAGCGATTCCAGAAAACATAACGTGTTATGTCTGCACGTGAGCTCCAAGGACAAAGGTCAGGCTTTACAAGCTTGTTCTTCATGACACATAAAATTAAGAAGAAATTGTCAACATTCAGACAATAAACCCAAATGTTTGACCTCTGTGGTTCCCAAATCTGTGCATCATTCAGGGGCACCAACAGAGTCTTATCAGCAGTAATGGCTGGTGCTGATAATTTTAAGTGAGGTGCAGCTTTGAAGGAAACAAACCAAAGAACTCCATACTACCGTAAAAAACAACTAAAGACAAAACATAATCACAGAGCAACCTACTTTGAACAGTGCTGTATTTGAAAAGAAATTCCCCTCCTTTCCTTCTGGGCTGTAAACTCCTCAGTGACCCTCTGACTTAAGTCCATCATCTCTGTCTCCAGTCTCTCTTCCTCTGACAGCAGGGCCTCAGCCTGTCCTGGTTCATGGAGTTTCTCAGGAAAGTTTTGATCCTCTTCAAGTTTGAGAAGCAGCTCAGCTTCTGGCAAATATTGTGTTGTTTCCACTTTTGGGACAAAAAAAATTAATTTTAACCAGTAAATTGAAACAGACAACTTGATAGCATTATCAATTCTTCTTTTTAAAACGCTTTCAAGGTTTCCACAATATAAAGTAAAATTTAATGAGCAGTGCAATAAACCTCTGTAACTTCTGATGTTTCTGTGAACCTCAGGCTTTGAGTGTATCTATTTTTAATCTTCATCAGTGTGCACGTTCCTGCTTTGCCATGATTTAAAAAATCATATTTTTATAGGTCCCTTTAAAAAATATTTTCAACAAAAAAATATACCTACTTTGTCAATTAAATTTAAAATGTACTTCCATTGGGGCAAAAACAAACTTAGCCATACATTAAAATATCCAATTCCTTCTGAAATTGTTGTTTTAAAACAATATGGAAGAATTAAAATAACTACATAGATTTTTGTAGAACTAAAGTCTGCTAAAGGTTAATGTTCTAATGAACAAAGAATTTATATCCTCTTGGCAAACTCAGTTTGTGGTTCCTAATCTATGGTTTAGTGCCATGTGTTACATAAAATGGAAACTTTACCGCTGAATTAAGTCAAGTCTTCTCAGTAAGACACATCCTAACCTAATCTTCAGCCTCTTACTGATTTTATTTCTCCACTGCAGTCTCACCTCTACTGTGATGTTTCTCTGGATCGAGAACCTGAAGCCTCTCTGGTGCAGGAACATTAATCTATCTTACACACCGTATTTATGCATGAGTAAATCCAGCACTGCTGCAGTGACGTGTTGATGTGATTGACAGCTCTCGCTGTCCAGTCACATGATGGAAAAGAAACACCAGAATGATGCTAATGTCAGTCAAAGTGGGAGTGTGCAGGCGCACTTCTCTCTCTTCCAGAGACGCCTCAGGATAGGTGCTGGACAAAAGTTTCAGGACTTCCATTGACAGTCATTAGACCGGTGCCCCTCTGTACATAAACTTTGTATTCACAACATAGTTTCTACATAAATTATTGTGAAACCCCCCTTTATTGAATGGGGCCAGGTGCTGCTGACAGACTATTACTGTGTGGTAAAAATTCATGTTTTTATCAGTTATTTTTTATAATTTCATGATAAATTATGTTGTGTTTAAGTAGACTTCTGCTGTCAAATTTAGGAGTGGGCGGTGCCGAGCACCCCCTATTGACAAACCACCACGGGTTATCAGCCTAATGTGGGTGGGTGAGTGTGGGACCTCTGGCTGACTTCATATGGAGTGACCCTCACAGGTGGACAAAGAGCTGGAGAAATATCAATAGAGCGGAGATAAGTGTGACGGACAGAAGGACGAGGGCCACATGAGCACGCCCACACTTCTCAGAAATGGTCATCAGCTGATCAGCTTCATCAGACTGGAATCAAACAGCAGAGAGGGTCTGCACCATAGACATGTAAAGAAAGGCATGATGGCTCACACACTGTTGGCCAATGCCCTTAATGTCACCATCTTGTTTCACTCATAACACTGATGTCTGTCGCGCTGACAAAAACTCATGTGCACAATTGTCAGAATCGTCAGATATGTAGTTTTAATACTAGATAATTAAGATTATACAATTTTATATGATTTAATATTTATGTAATAATGTAATATTTCCTTTAACATTTGTAATAAACCAAGCTGTTTGTAAACCTGTCAGTAAAGAACATGTTTGAGCAGGTGTCTTACCTTTAGTTTAAAACTATAGAGCACATACGAGCCCTGTACCAAGATGGCCGCCATGTGAGGATGTGGGTGGCTCCGCCTCCAGCCGTCTAGTCTGTCTCTACATATCTCCAGTCTGCACCCCCATCGGAGACCTCTACAGAGCTGATGGAGACAGTGGTGTCCCTCAGCCTCCTGCAGCTGGAGGAGCAGCTCCTGTGATGATGCTCTGCTGAGGCTCAGGTCCCTGAACTGTCCTGTCCCAACACCTGCAGTCACCACCCACCTGCTGCCCTCAGAAGAGCACCCTGCCCCACCAGACGCTTGGAAAAGTGGAAGGATAACTGTGTGTGTGTGTGTGTGTTGGGGGGGGGGACACACAGAGGTCCACATGAACATCACACTACAGAGAGAATCAGCAGAGACCTTCAGTCAGGAATCTTTTATTAACAAAGTGCATGAAAGCATCAGAGCAGTAAACAATATCAGAATATCAATCACATCATAAACACATGGAGAGACTCAGGCCGACACAAGAAGGTCATGTCCTTCAGAGCCTGAGAGAGTCAGAGCGGTGCAGGGAGACTGAGTCAGCGCTTTAACACTTCCTGTTCCCTCCACCCAGAGTCTGGGACTTCAGGAACGCTTCCTCTAAGAGACCTTTAAAGATATTTGATATATTTGAAATATTAAACATGAAAAACACTTTTAAGCCTGCCCCTGCCACATAATACGTCACAGCTGTTTCCCTGTAACAGGTCTCTGACTGATCATGATGGAGTCTGAAGAAGTGTTGTTCTCACACAGTTTGATTTTCATTTATTCGTCCTGTGTTGCTGCACAGCAGCCTCACATCACAGTCAGCACACAGAGGACATGCTAACTTCAGGGTTGGACGTCGTCCCTGCACCGCTGGGTTGATCAGTTTGGCTGATGATGACTGCAGTGTTACCAGGTCTTCATGTCGAAGAGGTTTTAGTCTCAGACTTGGTTAAATAAGACAAAATGAATAAATAATAAACAAGCACATAAAAAAATAAATAAACAGTTTGAGACAGTGTCTCCCTGTCTTTAGTGAAGCCAAGCAAACATTTGATCATTTTAGTGCAAACAGAGAGAGAATGAAGATAAAGCAATACATAAGTAGTCGAGTCCTGACCCATGGAGGCTTGGACTCAGACAAAGACAGTTAATGATCTCTGGGTGGAGCAAACTGGGTCCAAAATCAGGCTTTGAATAGTCCAGTGGATTTGTCCTCACAGGACAGACGTCATCTGAATGTTGTTCTCTGTCCTTTTTAACGTCATCTTTGAAAAACTGAGCCACTGCCATATTTACAGTCTTCTTTACACAGACCTCAGGACCCAGCGCTCCACTCAGGCATCCCAAGACGATCTGATCTGAGGACTGTTGATCCTCATCTGTGGAGAAACAGAAGCAAAAACACGTGACTTGGATGGTATCTATCAATCAAACAACACGTGTAATCAGACTGATAAAGTGATAAAGTGATTTTATTAGTTTATTGAGCTCTACACGGCCTGGACCCAGACTATCCCTCAGATGTGCTTTTAGTCTATAATCCAGGACAGCCCTCAGATCCAAAGAGCACAACTAAAACTTTTTGATTTACTGTTTTTATCTGTTTTGCTCCAAAACTCCAGAGGATCTAAGACCAGCTGAGAATTTAAATTATCTGAAACTCATTTATTGCTTTTATAAAAGCTTCAACATTTTAAGTTTTTCATGAATATCACCGAAACCTTATGTAACTCACTCCTGGAAAATAAACAACTCTCTAGGTTCGTAAGGAGCAAGGATGAGAATGCAATAACCACAACAACAACACTGTAACTTGTAATTACTTGCACTTTAAATTTGTAATTGCAAGAACAGTACAAAAATATAACATTTGCATATAAAAAATAAAAAGAAGAAATAAAAACCCTTTAAAAGAAAAGAAAATGTCTCTTCTTTTGAGTTATCTCTCAGTTCAAGCGCTTTTAAAGTCAGTCAAAGTTAAGTCAGGTTGGATCAGAGGAGTTCTAACAAGTCGTTTTGAAAAGTCAGGGATCCGCTGGGTCTTTAAGATCGTTGGAGTGCACTCTTTCTAACGTGTGTTCAAGTTGGTGCCGCCACAGGCTGACTGGCACAATCCTACCAGAAGCGGTCAGTCCGTCTGCTAACTCAGAGGAGTGTAGATCCTGTTTCCGGGGCTCAAGGTGGGTGGCTCGCCATCTACTGGAATCCGCAGAAGTCTTCAGAATCATCCACAGGAATCTTTCGCTCCCAATAAAAACCTGACTGAGTCACAATGCTCCACTACTGAATAACGTCAGGGTCTTGGTCTCGAACAACACTCTCAACAAGTTATATCTGCTGCTAACACCCAGCACCTCTCCTCCTTCTCAATATTTCTCTCCTTTCTGAATGCGTGCTCTCTCGTGGCAACGGCAGAGGCAAAAAGAGAGAGTACAATCTACCGATCTGCTAAGGCCCTTCCCACATAAGCTGATCTCAGCATCTCATTGGTTGTTAAGTGACAGGGTGCTTCGGTTTGGTTACAAGGTGCAATGCACGAGCTGCTGCCTTCAAGTGCAAGTAGGAAATTTCAGCTTTTCCCAAAAAATACAGAAACACTGAAATAATAATTATAGGGGAGGAATTATCATTATCACTTTGCTTAGTAAGATATCTGGTGTTAGTTAACTTGGTTTTTCACCAGGGTTACACTTATTTTATAGTTACATTTAAACTTAATTGATGTTTGACCGTATACCTTAGCAGTGGTGACTCATGCAGATTTCTCCAATGGGGGGATGTAACTCCTAAATAGATGTATACCAAAAACAGAGTTTTGCAGGTTTAAAACAAATGTATGGCTTTCAAATACATGTTTAATACCATTTTGAATTAAATTTAAGATCTACATAATCACAGAGAAAATAAGGAAAATTGCAGTCACAGAATTGCTTTCATACTAACAAAATTTATTGACGCAGAAAAGCCCATAAGCAATCAAGAACAAATGTAATTTATACAATGGAGTTTGTAAGTCATTTTTAGGGTTGTTGTACTTTTAAAATTTAGTTGCGTTTTATTTCAGTAAAGTTTCTCAGATAGATTTTTTGTGTTTTAATTAAATTTTACTTAGCTTAACAAGTAAAAAAAAAGGGGGGGGCAACGAAGGGGGTGGTAAATGTACATACATAATTTAAGACCTTACAAAATATAATTTAAGTCCTAGATTACCAAAATGGACAGATTTAAGACTTCTTCAGGCCTAATATTGATATTGTCAAATTTAAGACCATGTGAAATCTTTTGCATTGTCTTAGATAATTTCACAAACCTAAAATGAATGAATCAAATGAATACGATATAGAGAAGGCTGTGAGTCAGCTGACTGATTTTTTGATGAATGATGGAAAGATTTGGAGGTGGTCCATCATTATGATGGAGTAGAAAAAGAGTTTGGGGCCATGCTTCCCAAAAAAGACTGTCCTCACCCCAATAAAGTTGGCAGCCATATTCTAACAGATGATCTGCAACATGCCATCCACACTTAACCACCTGATTGACTGTTTACACTCCCAGCTCCCCCTGTCTTCTTCTATGGTCCTAACTCCAACCACCTTTACCTGCCACAGCTCCCCCTACAGGCCCCAGCACTCATTTGCTTCCTCCTGTTGCTCCTTCCAATATTCAACCTGGTAATTCATTCAGACTGTTTCCACCTCAAATCCAACTCACCTCTTTCAATTATGCAACCTCATCCACACTGAATATCACCTTCTCTCTAATACACCCTCAACCTGATCTGCTCCTCTGGTCACACAAGTCAACAACTCACCTGCTTTAATCTCCACATCTCTGACCACCTGATCATAGTCTTTGACATACTTCTCCCCACCCCCATTCCCAAAGAAGATTGCACCATATCCTTTCAAAACATCAAATCCATATTGCCCCAAGACTTTTCAGACTCACTCAGCACTACCACAGCCACAGACCCCCCGGTGTCATTGGACGACCTGGACAACCTCATTAACTATTACAACAATTCTCTTTCCACCTGCCTCAATCAACTAGCTCCCTAAAAAAACAAAACTGTTTCATTCACACACTCAGCCACCCGGTTCACCCACAACCTACATCCTATGAAATTAAAAAAAATGCCAACTTGAGAGAAACACTTGACAGAAAAACTGGACTCACAGCTCCTCCTGTGCTGCTCCCTGTGCCAAGGTGTCCCTCAGGGTTCAGTGCTTGGTCCTCTCCTCTTTATCCTCTACCTCCTCCCCCTTCTGTCAAATTATCCATTGCCACAGTCTCTATGTTCACTGTTAAGCCAATGACATTAAACTCTAAATATCCACCAAATCCAACAACCCTCAGAACATGCAAACTTCACACAGAAAGGCTCTCCACATCTGCCTTTGCCCCTTTTGTTTGCCCCTGTACTCGTCTCTGGCTCTGGTCTTGTGCCCCGTTGCTCCCCTCGTCCCCTCCACAGTCTTATGAACAGTGATGTCAGATTAAGGCCTTATGTGGAGAACAAACAACCAGAGAGAAGTTGGTGCTCCTGCAGCGTCCACATCTATTCAAGCAACCCCAGACAGAATTGACGTACGATTCCCTTCCATAAATAAAAGCAGTCAAACTACGACTGGACGTCCTGAATGAGCACAAACTTTGATAGTCGTGGTCCTCTGTGCTGCCTTTTTACCTTGACTGTGTTCTTTGTTGCCAACGATCATTGACCATCTAAGGACCTAATATAGAAATAATAATAGTTATCATTATAATCAAAAATGGAGGGAGGCAGAGTGATCACACAAAGTAAGTTGGATAGGTCCAGATAAACTTTATATTTCCGAAAAGTTAATGCACTTAAAAACATTTTGAGGTAGCGTACTCTTAAACTGTGGTATTGATTTGGGTTCTTGTAGGTGGAGAAAATCCCCTTTGTTCCTGATACCATACTTCCCTGTTTGGTTCTGTAACAGACTCTTACAGCCTGTGTCTTACTGAGCGAGAGGAGAGAACTTTCTACTGCAGCTAATGGACTTAGTGACACATGGAGCTTATACAACAACACTTCAGAATACTGAACTATCCCATTAAGAAGTATGGAGGCACTACAGTGTAGGACAGGTCATTTTGAAGGTCCAGTCCCAGAGCAGTGATGGACCTTCATCTGTAAAAACGTACTTGAAGCAGTCACAGGGGTCGTTGGTCACAGACACACAGACCTGCTTCTGCTTTTCAGCCTGGGCGCAAAAACTTACCGGCTGGTTGGCTGAGTTTTGCTGTGGTCCTGCGGAGCCAGTGGACTCCCGGTATCTGGGCTCGTTGGATGGGGTGTCGTTTCTGTAGTGTGGCTGTGACGGGGGGAACGGGCTCGCTGCTCCTCTAAAGTCGTTCTGTGAGGCCGGACGGGTCAGCTGGTTGCCTGTGGGACGTCGACTGAGACGAGGATCCTCTGTTCGGGTGGATGGATCATACTGGGTGAAATGTGGGTTTCTGTTGGTCTCTGAAAATGAACAATGGTGGAGGTTAATGGTTCAGTCAGGTGAAGAACGAAGGATTATCTATCATGTCCTTAATGTGCCCTAAACCAGCTGAGGGATATTCTGGGACATCTGATGGAAGGTTTTGGAGACACTAAGCCTAGTGCCATAACCAAAAATCTTAACATCAGCACTAATTCTTCTGTGTCAGTGTCATAGAAGTCTTACCAGAGCTGCCTCTGTTTGATCTGGACCACTCAAAGTCCTCTTTCAGCCAGTCGTTGACCATCTGCTCCTTCATGTCTCTGCTCCTGCAAACACAGCACAGACTTCAGCATGTCTCACTGGTGTGTCCACAGTCATATTTACCAAAGCCCTCATGGACAGAACATGGTGTTTGTGAGTTAGCCTTAAACCCCGTGTTGAAGATCCATGATGTCTGTGTGGGTCTCACCTCTTCTGTGACTGTCTGGTCCTCAGTGTGAACGCCACCATGACTCCCACCCCCACCAGGAGAACGATGAGCGTCACGCTCAGCCCGGCATAGAAAGGTACTCTATGTATGGGGAGGCTGCAGTCGTCGCCCAAATACCAGATGGAGGACGGGCTCACACAGCTGTGACAGAGACAGATGATTACAACACAGCACAGGACTAACCCTTTAAAGTCTGAGTAAACTGTCAGATCAGCAGTGATGGGTGTTGGTGAAGTTTGAGGGCACAGAGGTCACATGATCAAGTAAGTTCTGTTGAATCATGAGAATGAGAACAGATAATCACATGTGACATGAAGTGTTTAAACCATCAGCATATCCTCTGACTCTGCAACACAAAGATGAAAAAACTTTATTATCAATAACAGTGATGATAACTATTGCTTAAGAATCCTCTCTACAACTTTATGGTACATTGCTGGCACCAGGTTGGACGGTTACATTAAATAGTGATTGCTGTGATTGTTTATTGCATATACTACCTCTTTCATACATGTGAGACTCTGCCTCTTGTTTGTCTTTATTTTTGGCTCTCTAATATCCTTGTCTGCCCGTCCTTTTTACAGCTGAGCACTGATGTCAGATGGCAGAGTTGCTGAGCAATGCATGTGAAATGAAATTCTAGCAATGAGATATGTGAAAATGATTCACTGCTATAGTGCATAAATCATGGCTGTAGGCTACTCCATCATATAAAACTTTATTTAACCCCTGATGGGAGATGAAGAGGAGGTGTGCAGGTCACATGACCACTCAGTGTGAGAGAAGGGAAATAGTGACAGACAAGACAGGACAAGACAAGACAAGACAAGACAAGACAAGACAAGAAAGACAACTGGGAGAAGAAGAAAATGACTGTTTTTTAAGATAGTTTCAAGTGGTGATAGTAGATGCAAGTAGTCAGTGTAAAGTAAATGGGGTAGTATGAAGAGGATATGGCTCAATGAAGAATCTGTATCAGAGGGAGAATAAGATAGACAGTCTGCTGGGATTCAACTGTGAGCTCACCATAGGCTGTTCTGAAGAGGGCCAAACTGTTGCTCAGAAAGAGTGAGGCTGAATAGTGTCATACAGGAGGCTCATAATGCTGGCTTCTGGGTAAACAAATGCCTGGGTGCCAAAACTGGTAGATACCAGAAAAGGCCACTGTGGCCCCCAGAAAGAGCTGAACAGGTGTAATTTCCGTCTGTACTGTGTGTTGGTGGGGGTTAAGCGGGCTCAGGGCCTCCGCATGGATGAAAAAAGCATGTCTGTGGGTGGGGCATACAGTCCTGGTCTCACTGAGATAATTTGTATCAATTGCTTTGAAGCATCCGTGTAAAGGAAAGATTGTCTACGTTTTGTCATAAATCATGTCTGTGGAGGCGGTTTGGCAGAAGTTATCAAGCACTTTCAGCACATTTTTAGCATGAAATTGTGAACACTACACCAACCTGAATCACCTGACCCTCTGGTGCGCCATCATACCCATCTGTTGCGCAGACAGTCTACCAAATTGTCAAATTGGCAGCCACAAAAAGGAATAACACTTTGTAAAAAATTAGGGCCCCATCTTTTTGGCTTCCCATCTGTCCTGAGCTGACGTGATTCACTGGCCCTCCCTCCACCTCCACTGTAACACTTTTGCTTAGGTCAGAAAACTTCTCTCCCAAGCCTGTAAAGTCATCTTGTCGGACAATAGAGACTTTGTGAATCTGTCAAGGTCACAAGTTCTTCCTTCAATGGGGAGTTCTTGTAGGCAGTCCTTTGTTCCTGATACCATACTTCCCTGTTTGGTTCTGTAACAGACTCTTACAGACTGTGTCTTACTGAACAGGAGGAGAACTTTCACTGCAGCTAATGGACTTAGTGACACATGGAGCTTATACAACAACACTTCCAGTCTGTATCCTTTAAGAGGGATGGTTCTCTGAAACCACAGTTCAGGACAGGTCATTTTAAGGTTTAAGGTCAGACAGTTAAACATTCCTCAGCTGTAAAAGCTCCTTGACCAGCTCAGGCCTTGGACCAGATCATAGCTCATAGTTAGACCTCCTGTCTGTCTCTCCAGCACTTGCCTCTTTGTCCGGCTTTTCTTTTTCTTTTGTTCTCAATCATCTCTGGTTTGCCCTGAATGTAGGATGGGGTGTCGTTTCTGCTGCTGTGGACCTGTATAGCCAGGTCCAGGCTCGCTGCTCCTTAGTCGTTCTAGCCCAAGTCGGCTGGTCCTAAGTCCGACTATTGAATCTGAGCCAAGAGGATGGATCATACTTCAGGTTCTCCCTTTTGCAAAGCCTGAGAAATGACAAGCAAATTAAAATTTTCTCATTAAAATAAATGATACAGTTTTCCATTTCAACAGAACTTCATCAGCTGTCAGAGGTTCTGGACTAAGCAAATAACAAAAATCTTAACATCAGCACTAATTCTTCTGTGTCAAGGATGTATGAAGTCTTAAGAATGCCTCTGTTTATATAAACTCAAAGTCCTCTTTCAGCACTCGTTGACCAATCTGCTCCTTCAGCTCTGCCCTGGAAACACAGCACAGACTTCAGCTTCTCACTGGTGACATATTTAAAAAATACTTCTGGAAGAACATGGTAAGTTAGCCATAAGCTGTTGAAGCATGATGTCTGAGTCTCACCTCTTCTGTGCACTGTCTGGTCCTCAGTGTGAATGACCATGACTAACCAGGAGAAGCGATGGCGTCAGCTCAGCCCGGCATAAAGGTACTCATGTATGAGGCTGCAGTCGAAGATACCAGGTGGTGGTCATTAACAGCTGTGACAGAGGCAGAGTCACATGATCAAATAAAGACTTAAGGCCTTAGCGTGACAGAGCGTGATGTTAGGACAACACCTCGGACAAGTTCAGCTCGGCTCAGAATGGGCCCAGTTAGAACATCATCTGAAGACCAAAAAGACTAGAAAGGCTTTATAGATGAAAATGCAGTTCATACTAGAACCATCTCTCTATCCATCTATTTGATTATGGAAACTTCCTGTCTGTCCCATGAGCAGTATAACCACCACCACCACCACCACAGAAACATCTCATCCTGAATAACTTTGTCTGTTAAATTGTACTCTCTCCAACATTGAATAATTTGTTCCTGTACAGTCACCTTGTCTGCAAAGGCCTTTGGTGTGCAAAGGCCTTGAGTCCAAGAGTACTGGTAGATCAGATGACAGAGAAGTTTTTTGGACTATATGAAATGTTAATAAAGGATTATTTCAGACTTACTTGCAGGTCGGCAAGTTGGCAGCATGGACTACACACACTCCCTTGTTTTGGCAGAACTTTGGCTTTGAATGCCTCGGATCGCAGGACGTCAAACAGACCAACGTCTTGTTAATAATCTGTGGCTCATAGTAATCAACTGAAAATGCAGGATCGAAGCATGCAGCTGGAGGAGGATGGAGAGAGGAGAATGAGCAGACTCAAGGGGGATAAACAGTACACATGCAGACAGGTGAACAGAGTATTCAGTATAAAAACATCATAAAAAATAAAGAGACAAAGCATCACAGCTCAAGACCTGCTGATTTCATGCTGCTGATTTATATATTTAACTTCTGATATTTGCTGGCAGCTTTAAGGAAGAACAGGCTAAAGCACATTATTCTGAGTCTTCTCAGGAACGGTGGACTAATATTTTGGGTGAACTAAAGCCATGTCATCAACCAAAAACAGAAAAAAATCTCCTTTTTAAGTGAACAAGAAGGGTCTCCAAACATGCCCAGAAACAGCCATGTGCCAGAGGGTCTCAGCAGAGGCCTGACGCTCTTGGTTTACATCCTACATTTTCTAAAACTATGACAACACAAGCAGGGCACTCTCTGTGAAGGTCTGTGCACGTGGACCATTTTGTCTGGACTTCACAGATTTAGACACTTAAACTGGAGATTATTCACACAGCAGGGATCAGAGTCTCTGTGGAGGCCCCAGAGGAGGCTCAGCTCTTCTCAGGTAAAACAGGAGGGGCTCCCAGGAGAAAAGGCTGGGACCCAGTGGTCTATGGGACTTCCTTAGGGGCCGGTCACTCAAGCTTTACTAAAGGCATCAGCACTCTGCTGCAACTGTCTCCTCATTTGTTTCCATCTTTATATGTTTCTGCTCTGGCTAAATGAGACGTCCACAATCGCTGCAGCTCTGTGTCTTCAGCAGAGAGGTAAAACCCTCATGCACGCCCTACAGGCACAGCAACATGATGCTGCACAGAGGCAGATAAAACACCTGACAGGTGTGCTTGTTACGTGGGAAACAGCAGTTTTACTGGACACACGTCCCCGTGTGATGATCACATGAACCAGAGTGTGACCTCAATCACTCTCATACCAACCAACCCAGTCAGAGATTCACTCTGCATCACCCTGCTCCATATAAGGAAGTCCCATTGACCACCATTGTTCATGTCACAGAGAAACCAAAACTCAGCCTAGACTTTGACAGGGACGATCAGAAAACTGTCCACGATGTCTCAGAGATGGATGATGATAGATAGTCAGGAGGTTTGTGTCTGTTTCAGAGCTCAGAGGAGCCTTTCTCATTCATTTAAATGGAAACCTGTTCACAGTTTTTGGTTTATGGTCTCATGATGGTGATGCTTTTCTCCACCAACAATAATAGCAGACTGTTCCTGACAACACATGATGATTGTGATGATGTGAGTGCTCCAGTATTCTTCTCTCAAAGCTGGAGGCAGAGTTCTTGGACAAAAAGTGGCAGCAGAGTTTTATGAATAAGAGAAGCAGAGACTTTAACAGATACTCTGAACTGCAGAGTCACAATCAAATAAAAGAACAAATACACTTGACTGCATGTCCAGAACTCTCTGAAAGAGGATTTGAATCTCAGTTTGTTCTCCTGGTTAAATATGAAGAGTGACTGAACAACACATCCACACAAAGCTCAAATCTATAAAAAGACCGAAAGGACTCTGGACGAGCTGATACTGACCTGTGACATCAAGTTCTGTGTCTGTCACAGTTGGTTGTGTTTCTGTACGGTTGAAATCGGGACAACCTGGACCTGAGGAGGAACAACATGAGAATCAGATAATGGAGATATGGTCCATGATGAGCAGGAACATCAGTGCTAACTTTGCTCCTCTAAATCTGAATGCATTTGGATCAGTGCTGCAGCTGACCAAACTAAACCACCTGGAAGTGGCTGAAATGTCCCTGTTGTTGTGATCTGACTCTAAAAGGAGGACCTACTGTCTGGATTTTCCTGGACAGTAAGAGCCTTTTAAAGTCCAGCATGTCGAGTGAGTGAATCCAAAGTCACCTCTCAGTTTGTTTTCTCAGCCTCACAGGAAGTTCTTCTGTTTCATTCTCATGTTGGTGTGTGCATGTATGATGCTTTAAACGTGTCTTTCTTACCAGTTACAGTAACAGAGCAGTCGTTAAATTCCTCTATAGCTTCTTCGATGGCCTCTGTTAAGTTTACATATATCTCCTCAGAGGTGGCATTATTGGGAATCTCCAGGATGACGTCATGTTCAACGTTGATGCTGGAAAGAGAGCGTTCATGTTAGTGTCAGTGAGAAAGGTGATCCTCTTTCAGACTGCATGGATCTTGACTTTAGTAAACTGATCAGAAACTGCTGCAGATGAACACCCCTGACATGAACTTAGACCAGACTGAACACACATTGACCTTCTACAAACACTCTGAGCCCAGCAGAACCACGTGATGAAGGTTTAGGGGGGCGGCCCACCCATCATGGGGGCAGGTGGAATATGTAGTTTAGTTGGAGCTTGAGTTTCTCCTTAAATTAAACAAATGCAGCACGTGCACGGCCCTGAAGCTCCTGACAAAGCAGGCTGCGGATTAGAGAGCTGTGGAGATCCATCAGACGTCCTGATGACCTTCTGATGCAAAAGTCCACAGCCATGATCCAGTCCAGTCAGTCTTTGTGTCAGAAGGTTTTTACTCACCTAAACTCTACAGGTGGGGTGGTTGGCTCCGCCCTCCTGAACCTCACCTGGAAAGAGAAGAAGCAGATTCAGTTTGATTCTTTTCTTCATCTGATTCACTGGCTTCAGTCATCAAACCTTTGGAGGCACCACCAGATCATTTTGTCATGTGATCCAAACGAAATCACCTGACAAAATGAGTCCAGTCTGAAGTTAACCAAAAACACAGCCTGTGTGATGAACAATCATAGGCCACTTCATTAGGTACACCCTGCTATTCACAGGTGCTGAAGTCTCCATCAGAAGATGGTCTACTGTGGTCATGAAGGGATGGACATGGTCAGCAACAGTCCTCAGGTAGGCTGTGGGGTTTGAACCATGCTCAGGTGGGACTGAGGGACCACCAGCAGCAGCCTGAACCGCTGATCCAAGGCAGGATGGATCCATTATGATTTCCACACCAAACTCTGACACCCAGCCCCCTTTAGTCCACCTGTGTTGTTCTGTACTCCAGCAGATTAACTTGACCTTGTCTACATGCCTATGCACTGAGCTGCTGCCATGTGATTGGTGTTTCCTTTGACCCAGCAACTAGTGGATGTTTGTGGTACTGCACCTAAATGTCGACTAAGAGGGTCTGTATTTGTGTGATAACAGTGGGCCAGTGTGCTTGTTTGATGATATCTTAATGTGTTTTAGTAAAATTACATCTTTATTTTTCACAAACTGTTCAGGAGCCAGTATTTACTGAAGTAAGTTAAAGTTAAAGAATGTTTTGAGATGACTTTTCAGATGTTAAAGGACAGGGATTCCTTCACTTCAGCCCTCCCCCTCATTAACATCAGACTTTTCCCCTCCTGGGGCGATGAGACTGATTCAATTTAAAGATAGATAGAAATCAAAGGTTTAGTATTATTGATCAATTCTTTATAAATAAATTACTTAATCTGTCCAGATTATAAACAAGTGCAAATTCGTTTTTAAATGAATGTTAATTTCTTTAATTATTATCCATTTATATCAAATTATTGCAATGTCCTTTAGCCAAGGTGGTGTTGGTCAAAGATAACAAGCATGAGCATGTCAAATATTATGTTCAGTGGTTTATATCAGAATAAAGAAATATTCAAATGCCAAAAACAGTGAAATCTCTGTTTTACCTTTTGCACCTCGATGGTGGAGGATCCCCAATGGATTTCCTCGGCTGTAAAGAAACAACAGAGAGGGCCAGCATGTTCTCAGAGCAGGTAGAGGTTGTGATGATGATCCCCCGCCATGCTGCGGGGCCATCTTTGCAGGCACACCTTTGGTTTGTTCCTCAGCGTTCTGTTACCTTTTCAGAGTTTTTGATGGTGTTTGTTTATCTGTTTATTTGTTTGTTTGTCCATTCAAAAAGTTCTCAACAGATTTGAAGAATTTTTAAGTGAATGTTGTTCATGTTGTGAGGAAGAAGTGATTTTGGTTGTGATCTGAATACAGATGCAGATCCTGGAATATTTCAAAGGATGTGTTCACAGAGTGAGACGGGACAGTTTCACTTTTTAATAATAACTTATGAAGAACATCAGAAATGCCTCAGCAGAGGTCTGTCCCTCTGGGCTCCTCTCGTTTTACTCTGTACTTTGGTAGTTTCTCTTCAGAACAGGCAGGACGGTGTGTCAGACTGCTGTGACGTCCAGCACAACAACAGTGGGCGACATGGAGGTGACAGTGCAGCTCAGGGCAGGGCACTTTTTGTGAACAAGGGAACCACGTTCATTTTGTCTTTACTCCCAGAGCACCAAGTTCTTGTAATCTGTCATGACAGTCTTAACCTAAAAACCACAAATGACTGTAGAAATAGACACATAGCTTCTATAGAAGCGTCCTTTTTGTGGAGTATGACAACATGGAGATGGATTTTTAAAACATTCACCAACATAGATGAAACAAATGGGTAACAGCTCAGCTGAGAGGAACCTCAGCCTCACCTAGCTTGGTGCTGCTGATCTTTGACTCTGCTAATACCACACAGAGCAAAAGTATCTGCCATTTCACCACGTGCAGCTGCAGCTGGTCTCAGTTTTCTGACACCATGTCTGGAGGACAGGACACAGCTGTCCCCAAAAGGAGGACAGCAGGAGCTAAAGGCAGGCTGTCCCACAGCTCTGACTGAGGGGAAGTGGAGGTCAGGTTTTGCTGGCGTTTACAGGAATGTTGGATCAAACCTCGGCCATTTTAAGGATACATAAAATCTGTATGATCGAACATCAGCAGTGCCGAATGAACGAACATGTTTCTGATTGGCCAGACTTAACTTGACACGGCTTGATATTTCCCTACACACTGACAAAAAGTTGACCAAACATCAACAAGTAACTGCGGCCTAAAAACAAACCTGCTTGAAACTGTTCCTTCGTTTTTACTGCAGCAGCTGTCACATTTTCTTTATGCATTTTCTTTGGTTGATTAATATATTTTCTCTTCTTTTACTGGATGGAGGGCCACATTGTGGGAGCAAGAGAGCCAGTGTGGCCCCCAGGTCTCGAGTTGTTCACCTCTGTTGTAGCTGGTTCTTAGCCAGTGTCTTTATGTCACAGTAAGGAGACAAGTTTTGATCCAAACAGAGACTAAACTACAATAGAAGAGTACGGGAGAGATTGTAATTCAAGTGTTGGACAACCAACTGGTGATGTTCAAAGTCATGATTCTCTCTGACCAATCGGTGTTCTGCAGTAATGTAACGTAACACTTTAGTTCCTGCTCAGCTCAATAAGAACCAAAGCAAAATACCAAAAATAAAACCTAGAACCAGGTATGATCCATGATGGAAAGTTTGAGGAGTTGGAGTTAAATGCGACGACGCCATGTGGTGATGCACCGGTAACTGCTTTGATCGCTCACTCATAACCATGAGAAGAAAACTTCTTCATGTAAAAGGGAGCATATGAAAAAGAACCAGAAATATATATTCATACATTTCTGCACAAAATAAAGACCAACAACCTTGAGAGGTTTTTCTTGACTGATGAAGTCAGTTCTAGGGAAGTTTTGCTTTAGCTCTTCAAAGTTGTTTCAGTTCATGCTTCAGTCAGAGAAGATTTTGTGACAGATTTGTTCAAAATCATCAGTGATTCAGCAGTGAATATGACACAGGATGATCTTGACCTACAGTCTTGGATATATTATTTAGCGACCCTTTGATAGAAAGGAAAAGGGAGCACTTTGACAGAAATCAATCATTGTTAAAATGTTCTCAAATGTTACAGTGACAGGCAGAGGATGACCACTAGTCCTTGGCCTCTGACCTCCAGCATCTATAAACTTTATCCTGACGGACATTTGTGCAGTTTGGAGAAAATCCCTCAGAGGCCTTTGGAGGTGTCAGCGTCACAAAAGTCATGCCCTGTAAGGACAGACTGACCAACAACACAGTACCTCAAACAGATCAGACAGGTAGATCGACCTGCTCTACATGTGCACATCTGCAAAGATGGCTACCCCAGCATAAAAAGTGACGTGACATATCCCCACATGACCTGCAGGTAATCCTTCTAAAATCCTCTCAGGGACCTTACCTGACTTTAGTGACGATCACTTCTTTGAGGTTTGTTATCTTCCTAACTTCTCGGTAATATTTCTCCATCTGAAATAAATGACATGTTAATGTCTCCATAATGATCTGCAGGTAGCTGAAACACTCTGAGGTGATGGCTACATCATTTTGGAAAAACAGAAATAATATTGGTCCAAGGAAGTGTTCAATCCAAGCGTTCTTACCTGGGCTATAAAGTCTTCAACAAAGTCTTTGTGTTCTTCAGAGTCTTCATCCTCAAGCTTCTCATTAAAAAACCTCTTCGACCTCCATGCTAACCTCCACTGTTCTATCATTGCTCTCTGTAAAACAACCAAATAGTTAAATAAACATGAAATAATAATGAAGATCTAAAACTACCACATACAAGTGGTGAGCACTTCACCAGCATTCACATCATTTACCTGGCACAACCTCTGCTTTGAAGTTTTCACACAGGACTCCATAGAAACCAGCTGGACATGTGCAGTTGTATGGATTCACATTAAATGTTCCACCATTCTGACAGGCTAACGGCGTCCGAGTGGTTAATGGTGATAATGTGGTCGTTGTAGCTGTGGTTGTTGTGGTTGGCATTGTTGTGGGAGTTGTAGGAGAAGGTGGTGTTGTAGTTGGTGGTTCAGTTGTTGGTTCAGTTGTTATTTCAGTGGTGGGTTCAGCTGTTAGTTCAGTTGTGGGTTCAGTTGTGGGTTCAGTTGTGGGTTCAGTAGTGGGTTCAGTTGTTGGTTCAGTTGTAGGTTTAGTTGTGGGTTCGGTTGTGGGTTCAGTTGTGGGTTCAGTTGTGGGTTCAGTTGTTGGTTCAGTAGTGGGTTCAGTTGTTGGTTCAGTTGTAGGTTTAGTTGTGGGTTGGGTTGTAGGTGCAGCTGTGGGTTTAGTTGTGGGTTCAGTGGTTGGTTCAGTTGTGCCTTCAGTTGTGGGTTCAGTTGTAGGTTCAGTTGTGGGTTCAGTTGCTGGTTCAGTTGTAGGTTTAGTTGTGCGTTCGGTTGTGCCTCGAGTTGTGGGTTCAGTTGTGGGTTGCGTCGCTGTGTCAGTTGTTGGTTCAGTTCTGGGTTCAGTTGTTGCAGTTGTGGATTCAGTGGTTGGTTCAGTGGTTGCTTCAGTTGTTCGTTCAGATGTGGATTCAGTTGTGGGTTCAGTTGTTCGTTCACTTGTGGGTTCAGTAGTTAGTTCAGTTGTGCGTTCAGTTGTGCGTCTAGTTGTGCGTTCATTTGTGGGATCAGTTGTGGGTTCTGTTGTTGGTTCAGTAGTGGGTTCAGTTGTTGGTTCAGTTGTGGGTTCAGTTGTGGGCTCAGTTGTGGGACCAGTTGTGGGTTCAGTTGTGGGTTCTGTTGTTGGTTCAGTGGTTGGTTCAGTGGTTAGTTCAGTTGTTAATTTCAGTTGTGGGTTCAGTTGTGAGTACAGTTGTGGGTTCAGTTGTTGGTTCAGTTGTGGGGTTCAGTTGTGAGTACAATTGTGGGTTCAGTTGTTGGTTCAGTGGTTGGTTCAGTGGTTGGCTGTTCAGTGTGCTCAGTTGCTGGTTCAGTTGTGGGTCTGCCAGGGTTCAGCTGTGGGTTCAGATGTGAGTTCAGTTGTGGGTTCAGTTGTGGGTTCAGTTGTGGGTAGTTGTGGGTTCAGTTGTGTGTTCAGTTGTGAGTTCAGTTGTTGGCCCAGTTGTGGGTTCAGTAGTTAGTTCAGTTGTGGGTTCAGTTGTGGGTTCAGTTGTTGGTTCAGCTGTGGTTCAGTTGTGTGTTCAATTGTGGGATCAGTTGTTGATTCAGTTGTAGTTTCAGTTGTTGGTTCAGTTGTGGGTTCAGTTGTGGGTTCAGATGTGGGTTCAGATGTTGGCTCAGTGGTGGGTTCAGTTGTGGGTTCAGTGGTTGGTTCAGTTGTGGGTTCAGTTGTTGGTTCAGTTGTTGGTTCAGTTGTGGGTTCAGTTGTGGGTTCAGTTGTAGGTTCAGTTGTTGTTTGAGTTGTTGGTTCAGTAGTGGGTTCAGTTGTGGTTTCAGTGGTTGGTTCAGTGGTGGGTTCAGTAGTTGTGGGACCAGTTGTGGGTTCAGTTGTGGGTTCTGTTGTTGGTAGAGTTGTGGGTTCAGTGGTTGGCTCAGTTATGGGTTCAGTTGTAGGTTTAGTTGTGGGCTCAGTTGTGGGTTCAGTTGTGCTTTGAATTGTGGGTTCAGTTGTGGGTTCTGTTGTTGGTTCAGTAGTGGGTTCAGTTGTTGGTTCAGTTGTGGGTTCAGTTGTGGGACCAGTTGTGGGTTCAGTTGTGGGTTCTGTTGTTGGTTCAGTTGTTGGTTCGTGGGTTCAGTTGTTGGTTCAGTTGTGGGTTCAGTTGTGGGACCAGTTGTGGGTTCAGTTGTGGGTTCTGTTGTTGGTTCAGTGGTTGGTTCAGTGGTTGGTTCCAGTTGTTAATTCAGTTGTGGGTTCAGTTGTTGGTTCAGTTGTGGGTCAGTTGTGAGTACAGTTGTGGGTTCAGTTGTTGGTTCAGTGGTTGGTTCAGTGGTTGGTTCAGTTGTTGGTTCCAGTTGTGGGTTCAGTTGTGGGTTCAGATGTGAGTTCAGTTGTGGGTTCAGTTGTGGGTTCAGTTGTGGATTCAGTTGTTGGTTTAGTTGTGGTTTCAGTTGTGGGTTCAGTTGTGAGTTCAGTTGTTGGCCCAGTTGTGGGTTCAGTAGTTAATCCAGTTGTGGGTCTCGGTTGTTGGTTCAGTTGTGGGTTCAGTTGTGACTTCAGTTGTAGGTTCAGCTTGTGTGTTCAATTGTGGGTTCAGTAGTTGATTCAGTTGTGGTTTCAGTTGTTGGTTCAGTTGTGGGTTCAGTTGTGGGTTCAGTTGTGTGGTTTGTGCGTGTGGTCCAGCTGTGGGTTCAGTTGTAGGTTCAGTTGTTGGTTCAGTTGTTGGTTCAGTTGTTGGTTCAGTAGTGGGTTCAGTTGTTGGGTTCAGTGTGGTTCAGAATTGTGGGTTCAGTTGTTGCTTCAGTTGTTGGTTCAGTTGTGGGTTCAGTGGTTGGTTCAGTTGGTTCAGTGGTTGGTTCAGCTGTGGGTTCAGTTGTGGTTCAGTTGTGGGTTCAGTTGTGGTTTCAGTTGTTGATTCAGTTGTGGGTTCAGTTGTTCCTTCAGTTGTGGGTTCAGTAGTTGGTTCAGCTGTGTGCTTCAGTTGTGGGTTCAGTTGTGGGTTCAGTTGTGGGTTCAGTTGTTGGTTTAGTTGTGGGTTCAGTTGTGGGTTCAGTTGTGAGTTCAGTTGTTGGCCCAGTTGTGGGGTTCAGTATTTAATTCAGTTGTGGGTTCGGTTGTTGGTTCAGTTGTGGGTTCAGTTGTGGGTTCAGTTGTGACTTCAGTTGTAGGTTCAGTTGTGTGTTCAATTGTGGGTTCAGTAGTTGGCTGGTTCAGTTGTGGGTTCAGGTGTGGGTTCAGTTGTTGGTTCAGTTGTGGGTGCAGTTGTGGGTTCAGTTGTAGATTCAGTTGTGGGTTCAGTTGTGGGTTCAGTTGTGAGTTCAGTTGTGGATTCAGTTGTGCATTCAGTTGTGGGTTCAGTTGTAGGTTCAGTTGTTGGTTCAGTTGTTGGTTCAGTTGTTGGTTCAGTAGTGGGTTCAGTTGTGGGTTCAGTGGTTGATTCAATTGTGGGTTCAGTTGTTGCTTCAGTTGTTCGTTCAGTTGAAGGTTCAGTGGTTGGTTCACTGGTTGGTTCAGTGGTTCGTTCAGTTGTTGGTTCAGTTGTGGGTTCAGTTGTGGTTTCAGTTGTTGATTCAGTTGTGGGTTCAGTAGTTGGTTCAGTTGGGCTTTCAGTTGTGGGTTCAGTTGTGCGTTCAAATGTGGGTTCAGTTGTGGGTTTTCTTGTTGGTTCAGTTGTGGGTTCAGTTGTGGGTTCAGTTGTTGGATCAGTTGTGGGTGCAGTTGTGGGTTCAGTTGTGAGTTCAGTTGGTTCAGTTGTGGTTCAGTTGTAGGTTCAGTTGTGCGTTCAGTTGTGGGTTCAGTTGTGGGTTCAGTTGTGAGTTCAGTAGTTGGTTCAGTTGTGGGTTCAGTTGTGGGTTCAGTAGTTGGTTCAGTTGTGGGTTCAGTTGTTGGTTCAGTGGTTGGTTCAGTAGTTGGTTCAGTTGTTGGTTCAGTTGTGAGTTCAGTTGTCAGTTCAGTTGTGGATTCAGTTGTGGCTTCAGTTGTTGCTTCAGTGGTTGGCTGAGTTGTGAGTTCAGTTGTGGGTTCAGTTGTGAGTTCAGTTGTGGGTTCAGTTGTGAGTTCAGTAGTTGGTTCAGCTGTGGCTTCAGTTGTGGGTTCAGTTGTGGGTTCAGTTGTGGGTTCAGTTGTTGGTTCAGTAGTTGGTTCAGTTGTGGGTTCAGTTGTGGGTTCAGTTGTTGGTTCAGTTGTGGGTTCAGTTGTGGGTTCAGTGGTTGGCTTAGTTGTGGGTTCAGTTGTGGGTTCAGTTGTGGGCTCAGTTGTGGGTTCAGTGGTTTGTTCAGTTGTTGGTTCAGATGTTGGTTGTGGGTTCAGTTGTGGATTCAGTTGTGGGTTCAGTTGTGGGTTCAGTTGTTGGCTCAGTTGTGGGTTCAGTTGTTGGCTCAGTTGTGGGTTCAGTTGTGAGTTCAGTAGTTGGTTCAGTTGTGGGTTCAGTTGTGGGTTCAGTAGTGGGTTCAGTTGTGGATTCAGTTGTGGGTTCAGTTGTTGGTTCAATTGTGGGTTCGGTTGTGGGTTCAGTTGTGGATTCAGTTGTGGGTTCAGTGGTTGGATCAGTTGTTGGTTCAATTGTGGGTTCAGTGGTTGGTTCAGTTGTGGGTTCAGTTGTGGGTTCAGTTGTGGGCTCAGTTGGGGGTTCAGTGGTTGGTTCAGTTGTTGGTCCAGTGGTGGGTTCAGTTGTGGGTTCAGTGGTTGGCCCAGTTGTTGGTTCAGTTGTTGGTTCAGTTGTGGGTTCAGTTGTTGGTTCAGTAGTTAGTTCAGTTGTGGGTTCAGTTGTGGGTTCAGTTGTGGGTTCAGTTGTAGGTTCAGTTGTGGGTTCAGTTGTGGGTTCAGTTGTGGCTTCAGTGGTTGGTTCAGTGGAGGGTTCGTGGTTGGTTCAGTGGTTGGTTCAGTTGTGGGTTCAGTTGTGGGTTCCGTGGTGGGTTCAGTTGTGGGTTCAGTTGTTGGTTCAGTTGTTGGTTCAGTAGTTCCTTCAGTTGTGGGTTCAGTAGTTGGTTCAGTTGGGCTTTCAGTTGGGTTCAGTTGTTCCTTCAGTTGTGGGTTCAGTAGTTGGTTCAGTTGGGCTTTCAGTTGTGGGTTCAGTTGTGGGTTCAGTTGTGGTTCAAATGTGGGTTCAGTTGTGGGTTTTCTTGTTGGTTCAGTTGTGGGTTCAGTTGTTGGATCAGTTGTGGGTGCAGTTGTGGGTTCAGTTGTGAGTTCAGTTGTCAGTTCAGTTGTGTCTTCAGTTGTAGGTTCAGTTGTGCGTTCAGTTGTGGGTTCAGTTGTGGGTTCAGTTGTGAGTTCAGTAGTTGGTTCAGTTGTGGGTTCAGTTGTGGGTTCAGTAGTTGGTTCAGTTGTTGGTTCAGTTGTTGGTTCAGTTGTGAGTTCAGTAGTTGGTTCAGTTGTGGGTTCAGTTGTGGGTTCAGTTGTGGGTTCAGTAGTTGGTTCAGTTGTGGGTTCAGTTGTTGGTTCAGTGGGTTGGTTCAGTTGTTGGTTCAGTTGTGAGTTCAGTTGTCAGTTCAGTTGTGGGTTCAGTTGTGGCTTCAGTTGTGGCTTCAGTGGTTGGCTCAGTTGTGAGTTCAGTTGTGGGTTCAGTTGTGGGTTCAGTTGTGTGTTCAGTTGTGAGTTCAGTAGTCGGTTCAGTTGTGGCTTCAGTTGTGGGTTCAGTTGTGGGTTCAGTTGTGGGTTCAGTTGTGGGTTCAGTTGTGGGTTCAGTTGTTGGTTCAGTAGTGGGTTCAGTTGTGGGTTCAGTGGTTGGTTCAGAGTTGGTTCAGTTGTGGGTTCAGTTGTGGGTTCAGTGGTTGGCTCAGTTGTGGGTTCAGTTGTGGCTTGAGTTGTGGGATGAGTTGTGGGTTCAGTGGTTAGTTCAGTTGTGGGTTCAGTTGTGGGTTCAGTGGGTGGTTCAGTTGTTGGTTCAGTTGTGGATTCAGTTTTGGGTTCAGTTGTGAGTTCAGTTGTGGGTTCAGTTGTGGGTTCAGTTGTTGGCTCAGTTGTGGGTTCAGTTGTGAGTTCAGTAATTGGTTCAGTTGTGATTCAGTTGTGGGTTCAGTTGTTGTTGGTTCAGTTGTGGGTTCGGTTGTGGGGTTCAGTTGTGGATTCAGTTGTGGGTTCAGTGGTTGGATCAGTTGTTGGTTCAGTTGTTGGTTCAGTAGTTGGTTCAGTTGTTGGTTCAGTTGTTGGTTCAGTTGTGGGTTCTGTTGTGGCTTCAGTTGTAGCTTCAGTTGTGAGTTCAGTAGTTGGTTCAGTTGTGGGTTCAGTTGTGGGTTCAGTAGTTGGTTCAGTTGTTGGTTCAGTTGTTGGTTCAGTTGTGGGTTCAGTTGTGGCTTCAGTTATGGCTTCAGTTGTGAGTTCAGTTGTTGGTTCAGTTGTGAGTTCAGTTGTAAGTTCAGTTGTGGCTTCAGATGTGGGTTCAGTTGTGGCTTCAGTTGTTCGTTCAGTTGTGGGTTCTGTTGTGGGTTCAGTGGTTGGTTTAGTTGTCCATTCAGTTGAGGATTCAGTTGTAGGTTCAGTTGTGGGTTCAGTTGTGGGTTCAGTTGTGGGTTCAGTTGTGGGTTCAGTAGTTGGTTCAGTTGTGGGTTCAGTTGTGGGTAAAGTTGTGGGCTTCAGTTGTTGGTTCAGTAGTTCGTTCAGTTGTTGGTTCAGTTGTTGGTTCAGTTGTGGGTTCAGTTGTGGGTTCAGTTGTGGGTTCAGTTGTGGGTTCCGTTGTGGGTTCCGTGGTTGGCTCAGTTGTGGGTTCAGTTGTTGGTTCAGTAGTGGGTTCAGTTGTGAGTTCAGTAGTTGGTTCAGTTGTGGGTTCAGCTGTGGGTTCAGTTGTAGGTTCAGTTGTGGTTCAGTTGTGGGTTCAGTTGTGGGTTTAGTTGTGGGTTCAGTGGTTTGTTCAGTTGTTGGTTCAGTTGTTGATTCAGTTGTGGGTTCAGTTGTGGCTTCAGTTGTGGGTTCAGCTGTGGGTTCCGTTGTGGGTTCAGTGGTTGGTTCAGTTGTTGGTTCAGTTGTTGGTTCAGTAGTTGGTTCAGTTGTGGGTTCAGTTGTGGCTTCAGTTGTGGGTTTAGTTGTGGGTTCAGTTGGTTGGTTCAGTTGTGGGTTCAGTTGTGGGGTTCAGTTGTGGGTTCAGTTGTGGGTTCAGTTGTGAGTTCAGTAGTTGGTTCAGTTGTGGGTTCAGTTGTGGGTTCAGTTGTTGGTTCAGTTGTGGGTTCAGTTGGATCCAGTGGTTGGCTCAGTTGTGGATTCAGTTGTGGGTTCAGTTGTGGGCTCAGTTGTGGGTTCAGTGGTTTGTTCAGTTGTTGGTTCAGTTGTTAATTCAGTTGTGGGTTCAGTTGTGGGTTCAGTTGTTGGTTCAGTTGTGGGTTCAGTTGTGGGTTCAGTGGTTGGCTCAGTTGTGGGTTCAGTAGTTAGTTCAGTTGTGCTTCAGTTGTGGGTTCAGTTGTGGGTTTCATTTGTGGGTTCAGTTGTGGGTTCAGTTGTTGGTTCAGTGGTGGGTTCAGTTGTGGGTTCAGTTGTGGATTCAGTTGTGGGTTCAGTTGTGGGTTCAGTGGTTGGCTCAGTTGTGGGTTCAGTTCTGAGTTCAGTAGTTGGTTCAGTTGTGGATTCAGTTGTGGGTTCAGTTGTTGGTTCAGTTTTGGGTTCGTGTTGGGTTCAGTTATGGATTCAGTTGTGGGTTCAGTGGTTGGATCAGTTGTTGGTTCAGTTGTTGGTTCAGTAGTTGGTTCAGTTGTTGGTTCAGTTGTGGGTTCAGTTGTGGTTCAGTTGTGGTTCAGTTGTGAGTTCAGTAGTTGGGTTCAGTTGTGGGTTCAGTTGTGGGTTCAGTTGTGGGTTCAGTTGTGGTTCAGTAGTTGGTTCAGTTGTGGGTTCTGTTGTTGGTTCAGTGGTTGGTTCAGTAGTTGGTTCAGTTGTTGGTTCAGTTGTGAGTTCAGTTGTAAGTTCAGTTGTGGCTTCAGATGTGGGTTCAGTTGTGGCTTCAGTGGTTGGCTCAGTTGTGGGTTCAGTTGTGGGGTCAGTGGTGGGTTCAGTTGTTGGTTCAGAAGTTGGTTCAGTTGTGGGTTCAGTTGTGGGTTCAGTTGTGGGTTCAGTTGTGGGTTCAGTTGATGGTTCAGTTGTGGGTTCAGTTGTTGGTTCAGTTGTGGGTTCAGTTGTGGGTTCAGTTGTGGGTTCAGTAGTTGGTTCAGTTGTGGATTCAGTTGTGGGTTCAGTTGTGGGCTCAGTTGTGGGTTCAGTGGTTGGTTCAGTTGTTGGTTCAGTTGTTGGTTCAGTGGTGGGTTCAGTTGTGGGTCCAGTTGTTGGTTCAGTTGTGGGTTCAGTTGTGGGTTCCGTGGTTGGTCAGTTGTGGGTTCGTGGGTTCAGTTGTGAGTTCAGTAGTTGGGTTCAGTTGTGGGTTCAGTTGTGGGTTCAGTTGTAGGTTCAGTTGTGGGTTCAGTTGTGGGTTCAGTTGTGGGTTTAGTTGTGGGTTCAGTGGTTTGTTCAGTTGTTGGTTCAGTTGTTGATTCAGTTGTGGGTTCAGTTGTGGCTTCAGTTGTGGGTTCAGTTGTGGGTTCTGTTGTGGGTTCAGTGGTTGGTTCAGTTGTTGGTTCAGTTGTTGGTTCAGTAGTTGGTTCAGTTGTGGGTTCAGTTGTGGCTTCAGTTGTGGGTTTAGTTGTGGGTTCAGTTGTGGGTTCAGTAGTGGGTTCAGTTGTTGGTTCAGTTGTGGGTTCAGTTGTGGGTTCAGTTGTGGGCTTCAGTAGTTGGTTCAGTTGTGGATTCAGTTGTGGGTTCAGTTGTGGGCTCAGTTGTGGGTTCAGTGGTTGGTTCAGTTGTTGGTTCAGTTGATGGTTCAGTGGTGGGTTCAGTTGTGGGTTCAGTTGTGGGTTCAGTTGTGGGTTCAGTTGTGGGTTCCGTGGTTGGCTCAGTTGTGGGTTCAGTTGTTGGTTCAGTAGTGGGTTCAGTTGTGAGTTCAGTAGTTGGTTCAGTTGTGGGTTCAGTGGTGGGTTCAGTTGTAGGTTCAGTGGGTTCAGTTGTGGGCTCAGTTGTGGCTTTAGTTGTGGGTTCAGTGGTTTGTTCAGTTGTTGGTTCAGTTGTTGATTCAGTTGTGGGTTCAGTTGTGGCTTCAGTTGTGGGTTCAGTTGTGGGTTCCGTTGTGTGTTCAGTGGTTGGTTCAGTTGTGGGTTCAGTAGTTGGTTCAGTTGTGGTTGCAGTTGTGGGTTCAGTTGTGGCTTCAGTTGTGGGTTCAGTTGTGGGTTCAGTTGTGGGTTCAGTTGTGGGTTCAGTTGTGGGTTCAGTTGTGGGTTCAGTTGTGGGTTCAGCTGTGGGTTCTGGTTGGCTCAGTTGTGGGTTCAGTTGGGTCCAGTTGTAGGTTCAGTAGTTGGTTCAGTTGTGGGTTCAGTTGTGGGTTCAGTTGTGGTTCAGTTGTGGGTTCAGTTGTGGGTTCAGTTGTGGGTTTAGTTGTGGGTTCAGTGGTTTGTTCAGTTGTTGGTTCAGTTGTTGGTTCAGTTGTGGGTTCAGTGGGTTCAGTTGTGGGTTCAGTTGTGGGTTCAGTGGTTGGTTCAGTTGTTGGTTCAGTTGTTGGTTCAGTGGTGGGTTCAGTTGTGGGTTCAGTTGTGGGTTCAGTTGTGGGTTCAGTTGTGGGGTCCGTGGTTGGCTCCAGTTGTGGGTTCAGTTGTTGGTTCAGTAGTGGGTTCAGTTGTGAGTTCAGTAGTTGGTTCAGTGGGTTCAGTAGTTGGTTCAGTTGTGGGTTCAGTTGTGGCTTCAGTTGTGGGTTCAGTTGTGGGTTCAGTTGGGTTCTGTTTGTGGGTTCAGTTGTGGGTTCAGTTGTGGGTTCAGTTGTTGGCTGAGTGGTTGGTTCAGTTGTGGATTCAGTTGTGGGTTCAGTTGTGGGTTCAGTTGTCGGTTCAGTTGTTGGTTCAGTTGTGGGTTCAGTGGTTAGTTCAGTCTTTGGTTCAGTTGTGGGTTCAGTTGTGGGTTCACTGGTTGGTTCAGTTGTGGGTTCAGTTGTGGGTTCAGTAGTGAGCTTCAGTTGTGGGTTCAGTGGTTTGTTCAGTTGTTGGTTCAGTTGTTGGTTCAGTGGTGGGTTCAGTTGTGGGTTCAGTTGTGGATTCAGTTGTGGGTTCAGTTGTGGGTTCAGTGGTTGGCTCAGTTGTGGGTTCAGTTGTTGGCTCAGTTGTGGGTTCAGTTGTGAGTTCAGTAGTTGGTTCAGTTGTGGATTCAGTTGTGGGTTCAGTTGTTGGAGCAGTTGTGTGTTCGCATGTGGGTTCAGTTGTGAGTTCAGTTGTGGGTTCAGTGGTTGGATTCAGTTGTTGGTTCAGTTGTTGGTTCAGTAGTTGGTTCAGTTGTTGGTTCAGTTGTGGGTTCAGTTGTGAGTTCAGTTGTGGCTTGAGTTGTGAGTTCAGTAGTTGGTTCAGTTGTGGGTTCAGTTGTGGGTTCATTTGTGGGTTCAGTTGATGGGTCAGTAGATGGTTCAGTTGTGGGTTCAGTTGTTGGTTCAGTTGTGGGGTCAGTTGTGAGTACAGTTGTGGGTTCAGTTGTTGGTTCAGTGGTTGGTTCAGTGGTTGGTTCAGTGGTTGGTTCAGTTGTTGGTTCAGTTGTTGGTTCAGTGGTGGGTTCAGTTGTGGGTTCAGCTGTGGGTTCAGTTGTGGGTTCAGTTGTGGGGTCCAGTGGTTGGCTCAGTTGTGGGTTCAGTTGTTGGTCCAGTAGTTGGTTCAGTAGTGAGTTCAGTAGTTGGTTCAGTTGTGGGTTCAGTTGTGGGTTCAGTTGTAGGTTCAGTTGTGGGTTCAGTTGTGGGTTCAGTTGTGGGTTTAGTTGTGGGTTCCGTTGTGGGTTCAGTGGTTGGTTCAGTTGTTGGTTCAGTTGTTGGTTCAGTTGTGGGTTCAGTTGTGGGTTCAGTTGTGGCTTCAGTTGTGGGTTCAGTTGTGGGTTCAGTTGTGAGTTCAGTAGTTGGTTCAGTTGTGGGTTCCGTTGTGGGTTCAGTGGTTGGTTCAGTTGTGGGTTCCGTGGTTGGCTCAGTTGTGGGTTCAGTTGTTGGTTCAGTAGTGGGTTCAGTTGTCAGGTTCAATAGTTGGTTCAGTTGTGGATTCAGTTGTGGGTTCAGTTGTAGGTTCAGTTGTGGGTTCAGTTGTGGGTTCAGTTGTGGGTTCAGTTGTGGGTTCAGTGGTTAGTTCAGTTGTGGGTTCAGTTGTTGGTTCAGTTGTAGGTTCAGTTGTGGATTCAGTTGTGGGTTCAGTTTTGGGTTCAGTTGTGGGTTCAGTGGTTGGTTCAGTTGTTGGTTCAGTTGTTGGTTCAGTTGTGGGTTCTGTGGTGGGTTCAGTTGTTGGTTCAGTTGTGGGGTCCGTGGTTGGTTCAGTTGTGGGTTCAGTTGTTGGTTCAGTAGTGGGTTCAGTTGTGAGTTCAGTAGTTGGTTCAGTTGTGGGTTCAGTTGTGGGTTCAGTTGTAGGTTCAGTTGTCGGTTCAGTTGTGGGTTCAGTTGTGGGTTCAGTTGTGGGTTCAGTGGTTTGTTCAGTTGTTGGTTCAGTTGTTGATTCAGTTGTGGGTTCAGTTGTGGGTTCAGTGGTTGGTTCAGTTGTGGGTTCAGTTGTTGGTTCAGTTGTTGGTTCAGTTGTGGGTTCAGTTGTGGTTCAGTTGTGGGTTCAGTTGTGGGTTCAGTTGGTTCAGTTGTTGGGTTCAGCTGTGGGTTCAGTTGTTGGTTCAGTTGTGAGTTCAGTAGTTGGTTCAGTTGTGGGTTCAGTTGGGGTTGGTTCAGTTGGGTTCAGTGGTTGGTTCAGTTGTTGGTTCAGTTGTGGGTTCAGTTGTGGGTTCAGTGGTTGGCTCAGTTGTGGGTTCAGTTGTGGGTTCAGTAGTGAGCTCCGTTGTGGGTTCAGTGGTTTGTTCAGTTGTTGGTTCAGTTGTTGGTTCAGTGGTGGGTTCAGTTGTGGGTTCAGTTGTGGATTCAGTTGTGGGTTCAGTTGTGGGTTCTCAGTTGTTCAGTTGCTGTGGGTTCAGTTGTGAGTTCAGTAGTTGGTTCAGTTGTGGATTCAGTTGTGGGTTCAGTTGTTGGTTCAGTTGTTGGTTCGGTTGTGGGTTCAGTTGTGGATTCAGTTGTGGGTTCAGTGGTTGGATCAGTTGTTGGTTCAGTTGTTGGTTCAGTAGTTGGTTCAGTTGTTGGTTCAGTTGTTGGTTCAGTTGTGGCTTCAGTTGTGAGTTCAGTAGTTGGTTCAGTTGTGGGTTCAGTTGTGGGTTCATTTGTGGGTTCAGTTGTGGGTTCAGTAGTTGGTTCAGTTGTGGGTTCAGTTGTTGGTTCAGTTGTGGGGTCAGTTGTGAGTACAGTTGTGGGTTCAGTTGTTGCTTCAGTGGTTGGTTCAGTGGTTGGTTCAGTGGTTGGTTCAGTTGTTGGTTCAGTTGTTGGTTCAGTGGTGGGTTCAGTTGTGGGTTCAGTTGTGGGTTCAGTTGTGGGTTCAGTTGTGGGGTCCGTGGTTGGCTCAGTTGTGGGTTCAGTTGTTGGTTCAGTAGTTGGTTCAGTAGTGAGTTCAGTAGTTGGTTCAGTTGTGGGTTCAGTTGTGGGTTCAGTTGTAGGTTCAGTTGTGGGTTCAGTTGTGGGTTCAGTTGTGGGTTTAGTTGTGGGTTCAGTTGTGGGCTCAGTTGTGGGTTCAGTGGTTTGTTCAGTTGTTGGTTCAGTTGTTGATTCAGTTGTGGGTTCAGTTGTGGGTTCAGTTGTGAGTTCAGTTGTGGGTTCAGTTGTGGGTTCAGTGTTGGTTCAGTGGTTGGTTCAGTAGTTGGTTCAGTTGTGGGTTCAGTTGTGGCTTCAGTTGTGGGTTTAGTTGTGGGTTCAGTTGTGGGTTCAGTTGTTGGTTCAGCTGTGGGTTCAGTTGTGGGTTCAGTTGTGGGTTGAGTTGTGGGTTCAGTTGTGAGTTCAGTTGGTTCAGTTGTGGGTTCAGTTGTGGGTTCAGTTGTGGGTTCAGTAGTTGGTTCAGTTGTGGTGGGTTCAGCTGTGGGTTCAGTGGTTGGTTCAGTTGTGGGTTCAGTTGTGGGTTCAGTAGTTGGTTCAGTTGTGGGTTCAGTGGTTTGTTCAGTTGTTGGTTCAGTTGTTGGTTCAGTGGTGGGTTCAGTTGTGGGTTCAGTTGTGGTTCAGTTGTGGGTTCAGTTGTGGGTTCAGTGGTTGGCTCAGTTGTGGGTTCAGTTGTTGGCTCAGTTGTGGGTTCAGTTGTGAGTTCAGTAGTTGGTTCAGTTGTGGATTCAGTTGTGGGTTCAGTTGTGGGTTCAGTGGTGGGTTCAGTTGTGGATTCAGTTGTGGGTTCAGTGGTTGGATCAGTTGTTGGTTCAGTTGTGGGTTCAGTAGTTGGTTCAGTTGTTGGTTCAGTGGTTGGTTCAGTTGTTGGTTCAGTTGTTGGCTTCAGTTGTGGTTCAGTTGTGGGTTCAGTAGTTGGTTCAGTTGTGGGTTCAGTTGTGGGTTCAGTTGTGGGTTCAGTTGTGGTTCAGTAGTTGGTTCAGTTGTTGGTTCAGTTGTAGGTTCAGTTGTTGGTTCAGTTGTTGGTTCAGTTGTTGGTTCAGTTGTGGGTTCAGTTGTGGGTTCAGTAGTTGGTTCAGTTGTGGGTTCATTTGTGGGTTCAGTTGTGGGTTCAGTTGTGGGTTCAGTTGTGGGTTCCGTGGTTGGCTCAGTTGTGGGTTCAGTTGTGGGTTCAGTAGTGGGGTCAGTTGTGAGTTCAGTAGTTGGTTCAGTAGTTGGTTCAGTTGTGGATTCAGTTGTAGGTTCAGTTGTGGGTTCAGTTGTGGGTTCAGTTGTGGGTTTAGTTGTGGGTTCAGTGGTTTGTTCAGTTGTTGGTTCAGTTGTGGGTTCAGAGGTTGGTTCAGTTGTAGGTGCAGTTGTGGGTTCAGTTTTGGGTTCAGTTGTTGGTTCAGTTGTGGGTTCAGTTGTTAGTTCAGTTGTTGGTTCAGTTGTTGGTTCAGTTGTGAATTCAGTTGTGGCTTCAGTTGTGGGTGTCAGTTGTGGGTTCAGTTGTGGGTTCAGTAGTGGGTTCAGTTGTTAGTTCAGGTTGGTTCAGTTGTGGGCTCAGTTGTAGGCTCAGTTGTGTGTTCAGTTTTGGTGTCAGTTGAGGGTTCAGTTGTCTGTTCAGTCGTAAGTTCAGTTGTGCGCTCAGTTATGGGGTCAGTTCTGGGTTCAGTAGTTGGTTCAGTTGTAGGTTCAGTTGTTGGTTCAGTTGTGGTTCAGTTGTGGGTTCAGTGGTTGGTTCAGTTGTTGGTTCAGTTGTTGGTTCAGTGGTGGGTTCAGTTGTGGGTTCAGTTGTGGGTTCAGTGGTTGGTTCAGTTGTGGGTTCAGTGGTTGGTTCAGTTGTGGGTTCTGTGGTTGGTTCAGTAGTTGGTTCAGTTGTGGTTGGTTCAGTTGTGGGTTCAGTTGTGGGTTCAGTTGTAGGTTCAGTTGTGGGTTCAGTTGTGGGTTCAGTTGTGGGTTCAGTTGTGGGTTCAGTGGTTAGTTCAGTTGTGGGTTCAGTTGTTGGTTCAGTTGTTGGTTCAGTTGTGGGTTCAGTTGTAGGTTCAGTTGTTGGTACCCTTGTGGGTTCAGTGGTTGGTTCAGTTGTTGGTTCAGTTGTTGGTTCAGTGGTTGGTTCAGTTGTGGGTTCAGTTGTGGTTCAGTTGTGGGTTTAGTTGTGGTTCAGTTATGGGTTCAGTAGTTGGTTCAGTTGTGGGTTCAGTTGTGGGTTCAGTTGTGGGTTCAGTTGTGTGTTCAGTTGTGAGTTCAATAGTTGGTTCAGTTGTGGGTTCAGTTGTGGGTTCAGTTGTGGGTTCAGTAGTTGGTTCAGTTGTGGGTTCAGTGGTTGGTTCAGTAGTTGGTTCAGTTGTGGGTTCAGTTGTGGGTTCAGTTGTGAGTTCAGTAGTTGGTTCAGTTGTGGATTCAGTTGTGGGTTCAGTTGTGGGTTCAGTTTTGGGTTCGGTTGTGGGTTCAGTTGTGGATTCAGTTGTGGGTTCAGTGGTTGGATCAGTTGTTGGTTCAGTTGTTGGTTCAGTAGTTGGTTCAGTTGTTGGTTCAGTGGTTGGTTCAGTAGTTGGTTCAGTTGTGGCTTCAGTTGTGGCTTCAGTTGTGGGTTTAGTTGTGGGTTCAGTTGTGGGTTCAGTAGTGGGTTCAGTTGTTGGTTCAGTTGTTGATTCAGTTGTTGATTCAGTTGTGGGTTCAGTTGTGGCTTCAGTTGTGGGTTCAGTTGTGGGATCAGTTGATGGTTCAGTTGTGGGTTCAGTTGTTGGTTCAGTTGTGGGTTCAGTTGTTGGTTCAGTTGTGGGTTCAGTTGTTGCTTCAGTTGTGGGTTCAGTTGTGGGTTCAGTTGTGGGTACTGTTGTAGGTTCAGTTGTTGGTACAGTTGTGGGTTCAGTGGTTGGTTCAGTTGTGGGTTCAGTTGTGGGTTCAGTTGTGGGTTCAGTTGTGGGGTCCTTGGTTTCAGTTGTGGGTACAGTTGTGGGTTCAGTGGTTGGTTCAGTTGTGGGTTCAGTGGTTGGTTTAGTTGTCGGTTCAGTTGTGGGTTCAGTTGTAGGTTCAGTTGTGGGTTCAGTTTTGGGTTCAGTTGTGGGTTCAGTTGTGGGTTCAGTGGTAAGTTCAGTTGTTGGTTCAGTTGTTGATTCAGTTGTGGGTTCAGTTGTGGCTTCAGTTGTGGGTACAGTTGTGGGTTCCGTTGTGGGTTCAGTGGTTGGTTCAGTTGTTGGTTCAGTTGTTGGTTCAGTAGTTGGTTCAGTTGTGTACAGTGTTGTGGGTTCAGTTGTGGGTTCAGTTGGGTTCAGTTGTTGTCCAGTTGTGGGTTCAGTTGTGGGTTCAGTTGTGGGTTGAGTTGTGGGTTCAGTTGTGAGTTCAATAGTTGGTTCAGTTGTGGGTTCAGTTGTGGGTTCAGTTGTGGGTTCAGTAGTTGGTTCAGTTGTGGGTTCAGTGGTTGGTTCAGTAGTTGGTTCAGTTGTGGGTTCAGTTGTGGGTTCAGTGGTTGGCTCAGTTGTGGGTTCAGTTGTGGGTTCAGTAGTTGGTTCAGTTGTGGGTTCAGTGGTTTGTTCAGTTGTTGGTTCAGTTGTTGGTTCAGTGGTGGGTTCAGTTGTGGATTCAGTTGTGGGTTCAGTTGTGGGTTCAGTGGTTGGCTCAGTTGTGGGTTCAGTTGTTGGCTCAGTTGTGGGTTCAGTTTTGAGTTCAGTAGTTGGTTCAGTTGTGGTTCAGTTGTGGGTTCAGTTGTGGGTTCAGTTGTGGGTTCAGTTGTGGATTCAGTTGTGGGTTCAGTGGTTGGATCAGTTGTTGGTTCAGTTGTTGGTTCAGTAGTTGGTTCAGTTGTTGGTTCAGTGGTTGGTTCAGTAGTTGGTTCAGTTGTGGCTTCAGTTGTGGCTTCAGTTGTGAGTTCAGTAGTTGGTTCAGTTGTGGGTTCAGTTGCTGGTTCAGTTGTGGGTTCAGTTGTGGGTTCAGTAGTTGGTTCAGTTGTTGGTTCAGTGGTTGGTTCAGTAGTTGGTTCAGTTGTTGGTTCAGTTGTTAGTTCAGTTGTAAGTTCAGTTGTGGCTTCAGATGTGGGTTCAGTTGTGGCTTCAGTGGTTGGCTCATTTGTGGGTTCAGTTGTGGGTTCAGTGGTGGGTTCAGTTGTTGGTTCAGAAGTTGGTTCAGTTGTGGGTTCAGTTGTGGGTTCAGTTGTGGGTTCAGTTGTGGGTTCAGTTGATGGTTCAGTTGTGGGTTCAGTTGTTGGTTCAGTTGTGGGTTCAGTTGTGGGTTCAGTTGTGGGTTCAGTAGTTGGTTCAGTTGTGGGTTCAGTTGTGGGTTCAGTTGTGGGCTCAGTAGTTGGTTCAGTTGTGGGTTGAGTTGTGGGTTCAGTTGTGGGCTCAGTGGTGGGTTCAGTTGTGGGTTCAGTTGTGGGTTCAGTTGTGGGTTCAGTTGTGGGTTCCGTGGTTGGCTCAGTTGTGGGTTCAGTTGTTGGTTCAGTAGTGGGTTCAGTTGTGAGTTCAGTAGTTGGTTCAGTTGTGGGTTCAGTTGTGGGTTCAGTTGTAGGTTCAGTTGTGGGTTCAGTGGTTTGTTCAGTTGTTGGTTCAGTTGTTGATTCAGTTGTGGGTTCAGTTGTGGCTTCAGTTGTGGGTTCAGTTGTGGGTTCAGTGGTTGGTTCAGTTGTTGGTTCAGTTGTTGGTTCAGTAGTTGGTTCAGTTGTGGGTTCAGTTGTGGCTTCAGTTGTGGGTTTAGTTGTGGGTTCAGTTGTGGGTTCAGTTGTGGGTTCAGTTGTTGGTTCAGTGTGGGTTCAGGTTGTGGGTTCAGTTGTGGGTTCAGTTGTGGGTTCAGTTGTGGGTTCAGTGGTTGGTTCAGTTGTTGGTTCAGTTGTTGGTTCAGTTTTTGGTTCAGTGGTGGGTTCAGTTGTGGGTTCAGTTGTGGGTTCCGTGGTTGGCTCAGTTGTGGCTTCAGTTGTTGGTTCAGTTGTGGGTTCAGTTGTGGGTTCAGTTGTGGGTTCAGTTGTGGGTTCAGTTGTGAGTTCAGTAGTTGGTTCAGTTGTGGGTTCAGTTGTGGGTTCAGTTGTGGGTTCAGTAGTTGGTTCAGTTGTGGGTTCAGTGGTTGGTTCAGTAGTTGGTTCAGTTGTGGGTTCAGTGGTTGGCTCAGTTGTGGGTTCAGTTGTGGGTTCAGTAGTTGGTTCAGTTGTCGGTTCAGTGGTTTGTTCAGTTGTTGGTTCAGTTGTTGGTTCAGTGGTGGGTTCAGTTGTGGGTTCAGTTGTGGATTCAGTTGTGGGTTCAGTTATGGGTTCAGTGGTTGGCTCAGTTGTGGGTTCAGTTGTTGGCTCAGTTGTGGGTTCAGTTGTGAGTTCAGTAGTTGGTTCAGTTGTGGATTCAGTTGTGGGTTCAGTTGTTGGTTCAGTTGTGTGTTCGGTTGTGGGTTCAGTTGTGGATTCAGTTGTGGGTTCAGTGGTTGGATCAGTTGTTGGTTCAGTTGTTGGTTCAGTAGTTGGTTCAGTTGTTGGTTCAGTTGTTGGTTCAGCTGTGGGTTCAGTTGTGGCTTCAGTTGTGGCTTCAGTTGTGAGTTCAGTAGTTGGGTCAGTTGTGGATTCAGTTGTGGGTTCAGTTGTGGGTTCAGTTGTGGGTTCAGTTGTGGGTTCAGTTGTGGGTTCAGTAGTTGGTTGAGTTGTGGGTTCAGTTGTGGGTTCAGTGGTTGGTTCAGTAGTTGGTTCAGTTGTGCATTCAGTTGTGGGTTCAGTAGTTGGTTCAGTTGTGGCTTCAGATGTGGGTTCAGTTGTGGCTTCAGTGGTTGGCTTCAGTTGTGGGTTCAGTTGTGGGTTCAGTTGGTGGGTTCAGTTGGTTCAGTTGGTTCAGTTGTGGGTTCTGTTGTGGGTTCAGTGGTTGGTTCAGTTGTCCATTTAGTTGTGGGTGCAGTTGTTGGTTCAGTTGTGGGTTCAGTTGTGGGTTCAGTTGTGGGTTCAGTAGTTGGTTCAGTTGTGGATTCAGTTGTGGGTTCAGTTGTGGGCTCAGTTGTGGGTTCAGTGGTTGGTTCAGTTGTTGGTTCAGTTGTTGGTTCAGTGGTGGGTTCAGTTGTGGGTTCAGTTGTGGGTTCAGTTGTTGGTTCAGTTGTGGGTTCAGTTGTGGGTTCAGTTGTGGGTTCAGTAGTTGGTTCAGTTGTGGATTCAGTTGTGAGTTCAGCTGTGGGCTCAGTTGTGGGTTCAGTGGTTGGTTCAGTTGTTGGTTCAGTTGTTGGTTCAGTGGTGGGTTCAGTTGTGGGTTCAGTTGTGGGTTCAGTTGTGGGTTCAGTTGTGGGGTCCTTGGTTGGCTCAGTTGTGGGTTCAGTTGTTGGTTCAGTAGTTGGTTCAGTTGTGAGTTCAGTAGTTGGTTCAGTTGTGGGTTCAGTTGTGGGTTCAGTTGTAGGTTCAGTTGTGGGTTCAGTTGTGGGTTCAGTTGTGGGTTTAGTTGTGGGTTCAGTGGTTTGTTCAGTTGTTGGTTCAGTTGTTGATTCAGTTGTGGGTTCAGTTGTGGCTTCAGTTGTGGGTTCAGTTGTGGGTTCCGTTGTGGGTTCAGTGGTTGGTTCAGTTGTTGGTTCAGTTGTTGGTTCAGTAGTTGGTTCAGTTGTGGGTTCAGTTGTGGCTTCAGTTGTGGGTTTAGTTGTGGGTTCAGTTATGGGTTCAGTAGTTGGTTCAGCTGTGGGTTCAGTTGTGGGTTCAGTTGTGGGTTCAGTTGTGGGTTCAGTTGTGAGTTCAATAGTTGGTTCAGTTGTGGGTTCAGTTGTGGGTTCAGTTGTGGGTTCAGTAGTTGGTTCAGTTGTGGGTTCAGTGGTTGGTTCAGTAGTTGGTTCAGTTGTGGGTTCAGTGGTTGGCTCAGTTGTGGGTTCAGTTGTGGGTTCAGTAGTTGGTTCAGTTGTGGGTTCAGTGGTTTGTTCAGTTGTTGGTTCAGTTGTTGGTTCAGTGGTGGGTTCAGTTGTGGATTCAGTTGTGGGTTCAGTTGTGGGTTCAGTGGTTGGCTCAGTTGTGGGTTCAGTTGTGGGTTCAGTTTTGAGTTCAGTAGTTGGTTCAGTTGTGGATTCAGTTGTGGGTTCAGTTCTGGGTTGAGTTGTGGGTTCGGTTGTGGGTTCAGTTGTGGATTCAGTTGTCGGTTCAGTGGTTGGATCAATAGTTGGTTCAGTTGTGGGTTCAGTAGTTGGTTCAGTTGTTGGTTCAGTGGTTGGTTCAGTAGTTGGTTCAGTTGTGGTTCAGTTGTGGCTTCAGTTGTGAGTTCAGTTGTTGGTTCAGTTGTGGGTTCAGTTGCTGGGTTCAGTTGTGGGTTCAGTTGTGGGTTCAGTAGTTGGTTCAGTTGTTGGTTCAGTGGTTGGTTCAGTAGTTGGTTCAGTTGTTGGAGATGTGGGTTCAGTTGTGGCTTCAGTGGTTGGCTCATTTGTGGGTTCAGTTGTGGGTTCAGTGGTGGGTTCAGTTGTTGGTTCAGTAGTTGGTTCAGGTTGTGGGTTCAGTTGTGGGTTCAGTTGTGGGTTCAGTTGTGGGTTCAGTTGTGGTTCAGTTGTGGGTTCAGTTGTTGGTTCAGTTGTGGGTTCAGTTGTGGGTTCAGTTGTGGGTTCAGTAGTTGGTTCAGTTGTGGGTTCAGTTGTGGGTTCCGTTGTGGGCCCAGTTGTGGGTTCAGTTGTGGCTTCAGTTGTGGGTTTAGTTGTGGGTTCAGTTGTGGGTTCAGTAGTTGGTTCAGTTGTGGGTTCAGTTGTGGGTTCAGTTGTGGGTTCAGTTGTGGGTTCAGTTGTGAGTTCAGTAGTTGGTTCAGTTGTGGGTTCAGTTGTGGGTTCAGTTGTGGGTTCAGTAGTTGGTTCAGTTGTGGGTTCAGTGGTTGGTTCAGTTGTTGGTTCAGTTGTGGGTTCAGTGGTTGGCTCAGTTGTGGGTTTCAGTGTTGGTTCAGTTGTTGGTTCAGTGGTTTGTTCAGTTGTTGGTTCAGTTGTTGGTTCAGTGGTGGGTTCAGTTGTGGGTTCAGTTGTGGTTCAGTTGTGGGTTCAGTTGTGGGTTCAGTGGTTGGCTCAGTTGTGGGTTCAGTTGTTGGCTCAGTTGTGGGTTCAGTTGTGAGTTCAGTTGTTGGTTCAGTTGTGGATTCAGTTGTGGGTTCAGTTGTTGGTTCAGTTGTGTTGGTTGTGGGTTCAGTTGTGGGTTCAGTTGTGGGTTCAGTGGTTGGATCAGTTGTTGGTTCAGTTGTTGGTTCAGTAGTTGGTTCAGTTGTTGGTTCAGTTGTTGGTTCAGTGGGTTCAGTTGTGGGTTCAGTTGTGGGTTCAGTTGTGGGTTCCGTGGTTGGCTCAGTTGTGGGTTCAGTTGTTGGTTCAGTTGAGTTCAGTTGTTGGTTCAGTTGTGGGTTCAGTTGTGGGTTCAGTTGTAGGTTCAGTTCTGCGTTCAGTTGTGAGTTCAGTTGTGGGTTCAGTTGTTGGTTCAGTTGTGGGTACAGTTGTGGGTTCAGTTGTTGGCTCAGTTGTTGGTTCAGTTGTGGGTTCTGTTGTGGGTTCAGTGGTTGGTTCAGTTGTTAGTTCAGTTGTGGATTCAGTTGTTAGTTCAGTTGTGGGTTCAGTTGTAGGTTCAGTTGTGGGTTCAATTGTGGATTCAGTTGTGGGTTCAGTAGTTGGTTGAGTTGTGGGTTCAGTTGTGGGTTCAGTGGTTGGTTCAGTAGTTGGTTCAGTTGTTGGTTCAGTAGTTGGTTCAGTTGTGGGTTCAGTTGTTGCTTCAGTTGTGGGTTTAGTTGTGGGTTCAGTTGTGGGTTCAGTAGTGGGTTCAGTTGTTAGTTCAGTAGTTGGTTCAGTTGTGGGTTCAGTTGTGGGTTCAGTTGTGGGTTCAGTTGTGGGTTCAGTTGATGGTTCAGTTGTGGGTTCAGTTGTTGGATCAGTTGTGGGTTCAGTTGTGGGTTCAGTTGTGGGTTCAGTAGTTGGTTCAGTTGTGGATTCAGTTGTGGGTTCAGTTGTGGGCTCAGTTGTTAGTTCAGTTGTGGGTTCAGTTGTGGGTTCAGTTGTGGGTTCAGTTGTGGGTTCAGTTGTGGGTTCAGTTGATGGTTCAGTTGTGGGTTCAGTTGTTGGATCAGTTGTGGGTTCAGTTGTGGGTTCAGTTGTGGGTTCAGTAGTTGGTTCAGTTGTGGATTCAGTTGTGGGTTCAGTTGTGGGCTCAGTTGTGGGTTCAGTGGTTTGTTCAGTTGTTGGTTCAGTTGTTGGTTCAGTGGTGGGTTCAGTTGTGGGTTCAGTTGTGAGTTCAGTAGTTGTTTCAGTTGTGGGTTCCGTGGTTGGCTCAGTTGTGGGTTCAGTTGTTGGTTCAGTTGTTGGTTCAGTAGTTGGTTCAGTTGTGTGTTCAGTTGTGGCTTCAGTTGTGGGTTCAGTTGTGGGTTCAGTTGTGGGTTCAGTTGTGGGTTCAGTTGTGGGTTCAGTTGTGGGTTCAGTTGTGAGTTCAGTAGTTGGTTCAGTTGTGGGTTCAGTTGTTGCTTCAGTTGTGGTTTCAGATGTGGGTGCAGTTGTGTTCAGTTGTTGGGTTCAGTTGTGGGTTCAGTTGTGGGTTCAGTTGTGGGTTCAGTTGTGAGTTCAGTAGTTGGTTCAGTTGTGGGTTCAGTTGTGGCTTCAGTTGTGGGTTCAGTTGTGGGTTCAGTTGTGGGTTCAGTAGGTGGTTCAGTTGTGGGTTCAGTTGTGGGTTCAGTTGTGGGTTCAGTTGTGGGTTCAGTTGATGGTTCAGTTGTGGGTTCAGTTGTTGGTTCAGTTGTGGGTTCAGTTGTTGGTTCAGTTGTTGGTTCAGTTGTGGGTTCAGTAGTTGGTTCAGTTGTGGGTTCAGTTGTGGGTTCAGTTGTGGGCTCAGTTGTGGGTTCAGTTGTGGGTTCAGTGGTGGGTTCAGTTGTGGGTTCAGTTGTGGGTTCAGTTGTGGGTTCAGTTGTGGGTTCCGTGGTTGGCTCCACTGTGGGCTCAGTTGTTGGTTCAGTAGTGGGTTCAGTTGTGAGTTCAGTAGTTGGTTCAGTTGTTGGTTCAGTTGTGGGTTCAGTTGTAGGTTCAGTTGTGGGTTCAGTTGTGGGCTCATTTGTGGGTTCAGTTGTGGGTTCAGTGGTTAGTTTAGTTGTGGGTTCAGTTGTTGATTCAGTTGTGGGTTCAGTTGTGGCTTCAGTTGTGGGTTCAGTTGTGGGTTCCGTTGTGGGTTCAGTGGTTGGTTCAGTTGTTGGTTCAGTTGTTGGTTCAGTAGTTGGTTCAGTTGTGGGTTCAGTTGTGGCTTCAGTTGTGGGTTTAGTTGTGGGTTCAGTAGTTGGTTCAGTTGTGGTTTCAGTTGTGGGTTCAGTTGTGGCTTCAGTTGTGGGTTCAGTTGTGGGTTCAGTTGTGGGTTCAGTTGTGGGTTCAGTGGTTGGCTCAGTTGTTGGTTCAGTTGTTGGTTCAGTAGTTGGTTCAGTTGTTGGTTCAGTTGTTGGTTCAGTTGTGGCTTCAGTTGTGGGTTCAGTTGTGGCTTCAGTGGTTGGCTTAGTTGTGAGTTCAGTTGTGGGTTCAGTTGTGGGTTCAGTTGTGGGTACAGTTGTTCAGTTGTGGTTCAGTTGTGGGTTCAGTTGTTGGTTCAGTTGTGCGTTCAGTTGTTGGTTCAGTGGTTGGTTGAGTAGTTGGTTCAGTTGTTGGTGCAGTTGTGAGTTCGGTTGTCAGTTCAGTTGTGGCTTCAGTTGTAGGTTCAGTTGTGGCTTCAGTGGTTGGCTCAGTTGTGAGTTCAGTTGTGGCTTCAGTTGTGGGTTCAGTTGTGGCTTCAGTGGTTGGTTCAGTGGTGGGTTCAGTTGTGGGTTCAGTTGTGGGTTCAGTTGTGGGTTCAGTGGTTGGCTCAGTTGTGGGTTCAGTTGTTGGCTCAGTTGTGGGTTCAGTTGTGAGTTCAGTAGTTGGTTCAGTTGTGGGTTCAGTTGTGGGTTCAGTTGTGGGTTCAGTTGTGAGTTCAGTTGTTGGTTCAGTTGTGGGTTCAGTTGTGGGTTCAGTTGTGGTTCAGTTGGTTGGGTTCAGTTGTTGGTTGAGTTGTTGCTTCAGTTGTGTGTCCAGTTGTGGGTTCAGTGGTGGGTTCAGTTGTGGGTTCAGTGGTTGGTTCAGTTGTTGGTTCAGTTGTTGGTTCAGTTGTGGGTTCAGTTGTGGCTTCAGTTGTGGGTTCCGTTGTGTGTTCAGTGGTTGGTTCAGTTGTGGGTTCTGTTGTGGCTTCAGTTGTGGGTTCAGTGGTTGGCACAGTTGTGAGTTCAGTTGTGGGTTCAGTTGTGGGTTCAGTTGTGGGTTCAGTTGTGAGTTCAGTAGTTGGTTCAGTTGTGGGTTCAGTTGTGGGTTCCGTGGTTGGCTCAGTTGTGGGTTCAGTTGTTGGTTCAGTAGTGGGTTCAGTTGTGAGTTCAGTTGTGGGTTCAGTTGTGGGTTCAGTTGTGAGTTCAGTTGTTGGTTCAGTTGTGGGTTCAGTTGTGGGTTCAGTTGTGAGTTCAGTAGTTGGTTCAGTTGTGGGTTCAGTTGTGGGTTCAGTTGTGGCTTCAGTTGTGGGTTCAGTGGTTGGCTCAGTTGTGAGTTCAGTTGTGGGTTCAGTGGTTGGCTCAGTTGTGGGTTCAGTTGTTGGTTCAGTTGTGGGTTCAGTTGTGGCTTCAGTTGTGGGTTCCGTTGTGGGTTCAGTGGTTGGTTCAGTTGTGGGTTCTGTTGTGGCTTCAGTTGTGGCTTCAGTTGTGGGTTCAGTGGTTGCCACAGTTGTGAGTTCAGTTGTTGGTTCAGTTGTGGGTTCAGTTGTGGGTTCAGTTGTGAGTTCAGTTGTTGGTTCAGTTGTGGGTTCAGTTGTTGGTTCAGTAGTGGGTTCAGTTGTGAGTTCAGTTGTGGGTTCAGTTGTGGGTTCAGTTGTGGGTTCAGTTGTAGGTTCAGTTATGGGTTCAGTTGTGGGTTCAGTTGTGGGTTCAGTTGTGGGTTGTGGGTTCAGTTGTTGGTTCAGTTGTGGGTTCAGTTGGTTCAGGGTTCAGTTGTTGGTTCAGTTGTGGGTTCAGTTGTTGGTTCAGTTGTTGGTTCAGTTGTGGGTTCAGTAGTTGGTTCAGTGTGGGTTCAGTTGTGGGTTCAGTTGTGGTTCAGTTGTGGGTTTAGTTGTGGGTTCAGTTGTTGGTTCAGTTGTGGGTTCAGTTGTGGGTTCAGTTGTGGTTCAGTTGGGGTTCAGTGGGTTCAGTTGTGGGTTCAGTTGTGGGTTCAGTTGTGGGTTCAGTGGTTGGTTCAGTTGTTGGTTCAGTTGGTTGGTTCAGTTGTGGGTTCAGTTGTGGCTTCAGTTGTGGCTTCAGTTGTGGGTTCAGTTGTGGCTTCAGTTGTTGGCTCAGTTGTGAGTTCAAATGTGGGTTCAGTTGTGGGTTCAGTTGTGGGTTCAGTTGTGAGTACAGTAGTTGGTTCAGTTGTGGGTTCAGTTGTGGGTTCAGTAGTTGGTTCAGTTGTGGGTTCAGTTGTGGGTTCAGTAGTTGGTTCAGTTGTGGGTTCAGTTGTTGGTTCAGTGGTTGGTTCAGTAGTTGGTTCAGTTGTGGGTTCAGTTGTGGGTTCAGTTGTCAGTTCAGTTGTGGCTTCAGTGGTTGGCTCAGTTGTGAGTTCAGTTGTCGCTTCAGTTGTGGGTTCAGTTGTGGCTTCAGTGGTTGGCTCAGTTGTGAGTTCAGTTGTGGGTTCAGTTGTGGATTCAGTTGTGGGTTTAGTTGTGGGTTCCGTTGTGGGTACAGTGGTTGGTTCAGTTGTTGGTTCAGTTGTTGGTTCAGTAGTTGGTTCAGTTGTGGGTTCAGTTGTGGCTTCAGTTGTGGGTTTAGTTGTGGGTTCAGTTGTGGGTTCAGTAGTTGGTTCAGTTGTGGGTTCAGTTGTGGCTTCAGTTGTGGGTTCAGTTGTGGGTTCAGTTGTGGTTGTGGGTTCAGTTGTGGCTTCAGTTGTGGCTTCAGTTGTGGGTTCAGTGGTTGGCTCAGTTGTGAGTTCAGTTGTTGGTTCAGTAGTGGGTTCAGTTGTGAGTTCAGTAGTTGGTTCAGTTGTGGGTTCAGTTGTGGCTTCAGTTGTGGCTTCAGTGGTTGGCTCAGTTGTGAGTTCAGTAGTTGGTTCAGTTGTGGGTTCAGTTGTGGGTTCAGTAGTTGGTTCAGTTGTGGGTTCAGTTGTTGGTTCAGTGGTTGGTTCAGTAGTTGGTTCAGTTGTGGGTTCAGTTGTGGGTTCAGTTGTCAGTTCAGTTGTGGCTTCAGTTGTAGGTTCAGTTGTGGCTTCAGTGGTTGGCTCAGTTGTGAGTTCAGTTGTGGCTTCAGTTGTGGGTTCAGTTGTGGCTTCAGTGGTTGGCTCAGTTGTGAGTTCAGTTGTGGGTTCAGTTGTGGATTCAGTTGTGGGTTCAGTTGTGGGTTCCGTTGTGGGTTCAGTGGTTGGTTCAGTTGTTGGTTCAGTTGTTGGTTCAGTAGTTGGTTCAGTTGTGGGTTCAGTTGTGGCTTCAGTTGTGGGTTTAGTAGTGGGTTCAGTTGTGGGTTCAGTAGTTGGTTCAGTTGTGGGTTCAGTTGTGGCTTCAGTTGTGGCTTCAGTTGTGGGTTCAGTGGTTGGTTCAGTTGTGGGTTCAGTTGTGGCTTCAGTTGTGGCTTCAGTTGTGGGTTCAGTGGTTGGCTCAGTTGTGAGTTCAGTTGTTGGTTCAGTAGTGGGTTCAGTTGTGAGTTCAGTAGTTGGTTCAGTTGTGGGTTCAGTTGTGGCTTCAGTTGTGGCTTCAGTGGTTGGCTCAGTTGTGAGTTCAGTTGTGGGTTCAGTTGTGGGTTCAGTTGTGTGTTCAGTAGTCGGTTCAGTTGTGGCTTCAGTTGTGGGTTCAGTTGTGGGTTCAGTTGTGTGTTCAGTTGTTGGTTCAGTAGTTGGTTCAGTTGTGGGTTCAGAGGTTGGTTCAGTAGTTGGATCAGTTGTGGATTCAGTTGTGGGTTCAGTGGTTGGCTCAGTTGTGGGTTCAGTTGTGGGTTCAGTTGTGGGTTCAGTTGTGGGTTCAGTGGTTTGTTCAGTTGTTGGTTCAGTTGTTGGTTCAGTTGTGGGTTCAGTTGTGGGTTCAGTTGTCAGTTCAGTTGTGGCTTCAGTTGTTAGTTCAGTTGTGGCTTCAGTGGTTGGCTCAGTTGTGAGTTCAGTTGTGGCTTCAGTTGTGGGTTCAGTTGTGGCTTCAGTGGTTGGCTCAGTTGTGAGTTCAGTTGTGGGTTCAGTTGTGGATTCAGTTGTGGGTTCAGTTGTGGGTTCCGTTGTGGGTTCAGTGGTTGGTTCAGTAGTTGGTTCAGTTGTTGGTTCAGTTGTGGGTTGTAGGTTCAGTTGTGGCTTCAGTGGTTGGTTCAGTTGTGAGTTCAGTTGTGGTTCAGTTGTGGGTTCAGTTGTGGCTTCAGTGGTTGGTTTGTGGTTCAGTTGTGGGTTCAGTTGTGGATTCAGTTGTGGGTTCAGTTGTGGGTTCAGTTGTGGGTTCAGTGGTTGGGTTCAGTTGTTGGTTCAGTTGTTGGTTCAGTAGTTGGTTCAGTTGTGGGTTCAGTTGTGGCTTCAGTTGTGGGTTCAGTTGTGGGTTCAGTTGTGGCTTCAGTTGTGGGTTCAGTTGTGGGTTCAGTTGTGGTTCAGTTGTGGGTTCAGTGGTTGGTTCAGTTGTGGGTTCAGTTGTGGGTTCAGTGGTTGGCTCAGTTGTGTGGTTCAGTTGTTGGTTCAGTTGTGGTTCAGTTGTGGGTTCAGTTGTTGGTTCAGTTGTGGTTCAGTTGTGGGTTCAGTTGTGGCTTCAGTGGTTGGCTCAGTTGTGAGTTCAGTTGTGGGTTCAGTTGTGGGTTCAGTTGGGTGTTCAGTTGTGAGTTCAGTAGTCGGTTCAGTTGTGGCTTCAGTTGTGGGTTCAGTTGTGGGTTCAGTTGTGGGTTCAGTTGTTGGTTCAGTAGTTGGTTCAGTTGTGGGTTCAGTGGTTGGTTCAGTAGTTGGTTCAGTTGTGGATTCAGTTGTGGGTTCAGTGGTTGGCTCAGTTGTGGGTTCAGTTGTGGGTTCAGTTGTGGGCTCAGTTGTGGGTTCAGTGGTTTGTTCAGTTGTTGGTTCAGTTGTTGGTTCAGTGGTGGGTTCAGTTGTGGGTTCAGTTGTGGGTTCCGTGGTTGGCTCAGTTGTGGCTTCAGTTGTTGGTTCAGTTGTTGTTTCAGTTGTGGGTTCAGTTGTGGGTTCAGTTGTTGGTTCAGTTGAGTTGGGTTCAGTTGTGGGTTCAGTGGTTGGCTCAGTTGTGAGTTCAGTTGTTGGTTCAGTTGTGGGTTCAGTTGTGGCTTCAGTTGTGGGTTCAGTGGTTGGCTCAGTTGTGAGTTCAGTTGTGGGTTCAGTTGTGGGTTCAGTTGTGAGTTCAGTAGTTGGTTCAGTTGTGGATTCAGTTATGGGTTCAGTTGTTGGTTCAGTGGTTGGCTCAGTTGTGAGTTCAGTTGTTGGTTCAGTAGTGGGTTCAGTTGTGAGTTCAGTAGTTGGTTCAGTTGTGGGTTCAGTTGTGGGTTCTGTTGTGGCTTCAGTGGTTGGCTCAGTTGTGAGTTCAGTTGTGGGTTCAGTTGTGGGTTCAGTTGTGGGTTCAGTTGTGAGTTCAGTAGTTGGTTCAGTTGTGGGTTCAGTTGTGGCTTCAGTTGTGGCTTCAGTTGTGGGTTCAGTGGTTGGCTCAGTTGTGAGTTCAGTTGTTGGTTCAGTAGTGGGTTCAGTTGTGAGTTCAGTAGTTGGTTCAGTTGTGGGTTCAGTTGTGGGTTCAGTTGTGGCTTCAGTGGTTGGCTCAGTTGTGAGTTCAGTTGTGGGTTCAGTTGTGGTTGCAGTTGTGGGTTCAGTTGTTGGTTCAGTTGTGGGTTCCGTTGTGGGTTCAGTTGTGGGTTCAGTTGTGGGTTCAGTTGTGGGTTCAGTTGTTGGTTCAGTAGTTGGTTCAGTTGTGGGTTCAGTGGTTGGTTCAGTAGTTGGTTCAGTTGTGGATTCAGTTGTGGGTTCAGTGGTTGGCTCAGTTGTGGGTTCAGTTGTGGGTTCAGTTGTGGGCTCAGTTGTGGGTTCAGTGGTTTGTTCAGTTGTTGGTTCAGTTGTTGGTTCAGTGGTGGGTTCAGTTGTGGGTTCAGTTGTGGGTTCCGTGGTTGGCTCAGTTGTGGCTTCAGTTGTTGGTTCAGTTGTTGTTTCAGTTGTGGGTTCAGTTGTGGGTTCAGTTGTTGGTTCAGTTGTGGGTTCAGTAGTTGGTTCAGTTGTGGGTTCAGTGGTTGGCTCAGTTGTGAGTTCAGTTGTTGGTTCAGTTGTGGGTTCAGTTGTGGCTTCAGTTGTGGGTTCAGTGGTTGGCTCAGTTGTGAGTTCAGTTGTGGGTTCAGTTGTGGGTTCAGTTGTGGGTTCAGTTGTGAGTTCAGTAGTTGGTTCAGTTGTGGGTTCAGTTGTGGGTTCAGTTGTGGGTTCAGTAGTTGGTTCAGTTGTGGGTTCAGTTGTTGGTTCAGTGGTTGGTTCAGTGGTTGGTTCACTTGTGGGTTCAGTTGTGGGTTCAGTGGTTGGTTCAGTAGTTGGTTCAGTTGTGGGTTCAGTTGTGGTTTCAGTTGTGGGTTCAGTTGTGGGTTCAGTGGTTGGCTCAGTTTTGGGTTCAGTTGTAGGTTCAGTTGTGGGTTCAGTTGTGGGTTCAGTGGTTGGTTCAGTGGTTGGTTCAGTTGTGGCTTCAGTTGTGGGTTCCGTTCTGGGTTCAGTGGTTGGTTCAGTTGTTGGTTCAGTTGTTGGTTCAGTTGTTGTTTCAGTTGTGGGTTCAGTTGGGGGTTCAGTTGTGGGTTCAGTTGTTGGTTCAGTTGTTGGTTCAGTTGTTGGTTCAGTTGTGGGTTCAGTTGTGGGTTCAGTTGTGGGTTCAGTTGTGGTTTCAGTTGTGGGTTCAGTGGTTGTCTCAGTTGTGGGTTCAGTTGTGGTTTCAGTTGTGGGCTCAGTTGTGGGTTCAGTGGTTTGTTCAGTTGTTGGTTCAGTTGTTGGTTCAGTGGTGGGTTCAGTTGTGGGTTCAGTTGTGGGTTCAGTTGTGGGTTCAGTTCTAGGTTCAGTGGTTGGCTCAGTTGTCGGTTCAACTGTTGGTTCAGTTGTGGGTTCAGTTGTGAGTTCAGTAGTTGGTTCAGTTGTGGGTTCAGTTGTGGGTTCAATTGTAGGTTCAGTTGTGGGTTCAGTTGTGGGTTCAGTGGTTGGTTCAGTTGTTGGTTCAGTTGTAGGTTCAGTTGTGGGTTCAGTTGTGGGTTCAGTTGTGGGTTCAGTGGTTAGTTCAGTGGTGGGTTCAGTGGTTGGTTCAGTGGTTGGTTCAGTTGTGGCTTCAGTTGTGGGTTCCGTTGTTGGTTCAGTTGTGGGTTCAGTTGTTGGTTCAGTTGTTGGTTCAGTAGTTGGTTCAGTTGTGGGTTCAGTTGTGGCTTCAGTTGTGGCTTCAGTGGTTGGCTTCAGTTGTGGGTTCCGTGGTTTGTTCAGTTGTTGGTTCAGTTGTTGGTTCAGTGGTGGGTTCAGTTGTGGGTTCAGTTGTGGTTTCAGTTGTGGGTTCAGTTGTGGGTTCAGTTGTGGGTTCAGTTGTTGGTTCAGTTGTGGGTTCCGTTGTGGGTTCAGTTTTGGGTTCAGTGGTTGGCTCAGTTGTGGCTTCAGTTGTTGGTTCAGTTGTCGGTTCAGTTGTGGGTTCAGTTGTTGGTTCAGTTGTGGGTTCAGTTGTGGGTTCAGTGGTTGGTTCAGTTGTGGGTTCAGTTGTTGGTTCAGTTGTGGGTTCAGTTGTGAGTTCAGTTGTGGGTTCAGTTGTGAGTTCAGTTGTGGGTTCAGTTGTGAGTTCAGTAGTTGGTTCAGTTGTTGGTTCAGTTGTTGGTTCAGTAGTTGGTTCAGTTGTGGGTTCAGTTGTGGCTTCAGTTGTGGGTTTAGTTGTGGGTTCAGTAGTTGGTTCAGAAGTTGGTGCAGTTGTGGGGTCAGTTGTGGGTTCAGTTGTGGCTTCAGTTGAGGGTTCAGTTGTGGGTTCAGTTGTGGGTTCAGTAGTTGGATCAGTTGTGGGTTCAGTTGTGGGTTCAGTGGTTGGTTCAGTTGTTAGTTCAGTTGTGGGTTCAGTTGTGGGTTCAGTTGTGGGTTCAGTTGTGAGTTCAGTTGTTGGTTTAGTTGTGGGTTCAGTTGTGAGTTCAGTTGTTGGTTCAGTTGTGGGTTCATTTGTTATTTCAGTGGTTGGTTCAGTTGTTGGTTTAGTTGTGGTTGCAGTTGTGGGTTCAGTTGTTGGTTCAGTTGTGGGTTCCGTTGTTGGTTCAGTTGTGGGTTCAGTTGTTGGTTCAGTTGTTGGTTCAGTAGTTGGTTCAGTTGTGGGTTCAGTTGTGGCTTCAGTTGTGGCTTCAGTTGTGGGTTCAGTGGTTTGTTCAGTTGTTGGTTCAGTTGTTGGTTCAGTTGTTGGTTCAGTTGTGGGTTCAGTTGTGGTTTCAGTTGTGGGTTCAGTTGTGGGTTCAGTTGTTGGTTCAGTTGTGGGTTCCGTTGTGGGTTCAGTTTTGGGTCCAGTGGTTGGCTCAGTTGTGGCTTCAGTTGTTGCTTCAGTTGTCGGTTCAGTTGTGGGTTCAGTTGTTGGTTCAGTTGTGGGTTCAGTTGTGGGTTCAGTGGTTGGTTCAGTTGTGGGTTCAGTTGTGAGTTCAGTTGTGGGTTCAGTTGTGAGTTCAGTAGTTGGTTCAGTTGTTGGTTCAGTTGTTGGTTCAGTAGTTGGTTCAGTTGTGGGTTCAGTTGTGGCTTCAGTTGTGGGTTCAGTTGTGGGTTCAGTAGTTGGGTTCAGTTGTTGGTGCAGTTGTGGGTTCAGTTGTGGCTTCAGTTGAGGGTTCAGCTGTGGGTTCAGTTGTGGGTTCAGTAGTTGGATCACTTGTGGGTTCAGTTGTGGGTTCAGTGGTTGGTTCAGTTGTTAGCTCAGTTGTGGGTTCAGTTGTGGGTTCAGTTGTGAGTTCAGTTGTTGGTTTAGTTGTGGGTTCAGTTGTGAGTTCAGTTGTTGGTTCAGTTGTGGGTTCATTTGTTATTTCAGTGGTTGGTTCAGTTGGTGGTTTAGTTGTGGTTGCAGTTGTGGGTTGAGTTGTTGGTTCAGTTGTTGGTTCAGTTGTTGGTCCAGTAGTTGGTTTAGTTGTGGGTTCAGTTGTGGGTTCAGTGGTTGGTTCAATTGTTGGTGCAGTTGTGGGTTCAGTGGCTGGTGCAGTTGTGGGTTCAGTGGTTGGTTCAGTTGTTGGTGCAGTTGTGGGTTCAGTGGTTGGTTCAGTTGTTGGTTTAGTTGTGGGTTCAGATGTGGGTTCAGTGGTTGGTTCAGTTGTTGGTTCAGTTGTTGGTTTAGTTGTTGGTGCAGCAGTAACTGTAACAGATTTTCATTTTATTATCAATGTTTCTTATTTTCATTTGATAAATGGTTTCACAGCTTTGCCAGTCCCTTTTGATTTTTTAGATATTGTTTTCAACATTCCACAGCAAATGTTTTCTTCAATGAAACTGTGTGTCTTAACTATACAACAATGGCCTTTTGTTTTTTTCATGGTAATATTTTTTTTTTTTTTCAATTCTGAGATAACATTCATTGGCTTAATGTAAAAATCTCATGATTAAAGTTATGATAAAATTTGTTTGATTCAGATTGAAACCTACAGCTTTACTTTGGATTTTAAGTTTAATACTTAAAAAACAATATTAAAGTTTAAAAGGAGAGGTTACCTGAATGATTAAAGATTTAAATCTAAATAGGGGTAAATTTTGGCACAGAAACACCAAGCTCAATCGGTTGTGGCTTTGATAAATCACCTTCTGAGTGCTAAATGATCACATTTGCATCTCCTCCTCCCAGTATTGTGTGCAGTCTGATAATCTGCATGTATTCTGCATTTTGCACTTTGAGTTTCATGTGCTGTAAGAAAAGCGCTATTTTAATAATCTTGACTTGACTTGACTTGCATATTCACTAGGGCAACCATGCTAAATGGACTACGCGTGTTATTTTGCCCATCTGACAAATCTAATCCTCAGATATCAGCTTTGTGCTTGCCATCAAGTTTCCCCTTTTTTTATTAATGTCAACCTTTTAGTAGATCAGGCCCTAAATGTGAAATCATGGTAGACAGTTTTGTGAGGTTTTGAGGTTAGAGAGCATGTAGCTGATGAGAGCTCATATGATGATAAAGCTCAATCTTTATCAATCAATCTTTATTTGTATAGCGCCAATTCATAACAAGTGTTATCTCAAGACACTTTACAATAGAGCATAAAGCTCTTCATTTTATGGATACACATATATGCATAGATACATATATACATATAAAATACATATATACATATAAAATACACATATACATATATATACAAATATATACATCCAACAGGAACATGAATCCATATAACCAATCATGAATCCCTCCATCATGGCTCAAGAAAAAACCTTCTATTAAGCAGCAGGAAATCTTGAATGTGGATCCCAGTCTCATGATGAACAGCAAATCCACACCATGCTGTGTTGGTGTGAGGGTGAAGGAAGGGAGGTAAGAGGAGACAAGTGGACTAAAGTAAGAGCTAAAGTTAGGGACAGATCCATGAACCGTAGACCTGTCGTCTGCTCTATTAGAGGTTAGCCTCTTGAGATGCTACATCTCATTTTCAGGAGGGTCCTCATGTCTGAATGGTTGTGGTGATCATTTTCTAGAAGTATAATCTTAGATATTCTTACTGAAAATAAGAATTTATGGTCGTGACGAACTCATGGGTGCCCAGACCACAAGGTCATCCCTACCATATTTGTCTCCGTTCAGTATAAATTTGTTAAAGCTCTCAGTGGACAGACACCAGTCTATCTTAAAGAGCTTGTACTGCCGTACAACCCCTCTAGAACATTACGCTCCCAAAATGCTGGCCTGCTCGTAGTACCATCAATCTGTAGAAGGAGTATTGGAGGTAGAGCCTTCAGCTACCAGTTCAGGAGTCAGGCTCCCTCTCTACCTTTCAGGTTAGGCTTAAAACATTCCTCTGTGATAAAGCTTTCAGTTCGGGACCAGCTCATAGTCTAGAGTTTAGACTCATAGTTAAGATGCAACAGGCCTAGACTGCCGGGGGGATCTGGCACATTGGTCTCTCTCTCTCTCTCTCTCTCCCTCTCTCTCTCTCTCTCTCTCTCTCTCTCTCTCTCTCTCTCTCTCTCTCTCTCTCTCTCTCTCTCTCTCTCTCTCTCTCTCTCTCTCTCTCTCTCTCTCTCTCTCTCTCTCTCTCCACATCTGCTTTTGCCCCTTTTGTTTGCTCCTGTACTCGTCTCTGGCTCTGGTCTTGTAGGTGGTCTGGGATCCTTGGTGTAGACTTCCTGCTGCTGTGGAGTCACGAAGCCTCAAAAACTACTATTACAGACATGACACATATTTGGCCATTTCATTAGGAACATTTCATTCCCATTATCATTACAGCTGTTCATGTAGATATTAGTATGATCTCTCTATCTATGGTTGATACATCTATAGTATCTATATTTATCACCACATAGGCATGAGGTCCCTCTGAAAATAGGTGTCACATCTCAACAGGCCTTTAACACATTTATACTTAACAGAGACAAATATGGTAGGGATGACCTTGTGGTCTGGGCACCCATGAGTTCGTCACTACCATAAATTCTTATTTTCTTTCTGTTGTCTCTACAACAACCCCCCTCCCCCATTATCAGCTGAAAACACATCATCTGTACATTTTCATTTTGATGCTGTTGTATTATTAAATGTTAATTGAACTTGCATTCATTGCTCATGATTATTATTGATTGTACTTATATAACATTATATTATATTAATTAAAATAAAAATAGCAAAAATCTTTATAATTATAATAAATATTATGATTACTATATTATTTTTAATATTATTAATAGTTTTATTTTAATATTTATTATTGTTATATCATGATAATAATAATCTAACATTAATACAAATCATTTGTATAATTTTATTGCTTTGTTCTTACTGTTGTATTTGTTTTAGCCTTATTATTGCCATATTTATTATTAAACATTTTTGTTTTTACGATACCAAAATACAAGTATTATTACTATCATTTTGTCATTCTTGTTTGTGTTTTAAAATAAAAACTAGAAAAATAATCACATTTATTATTGCTGTTGTTGTCGTAATTTGGAGATTAGTGATAATGTAATTTCTGATCATTTTCCTGTTTAGTTTAGAAGTTGCTTTTCTTAGACTGGTGTTAAATCTGGTGCCCCCGTTCAGAGACACTGGATTTTTAACTCTTTTACTGCCCGTCAGGTCTCTGTGGCTTTTGATCACCTCTGTGTCAGTCCAGCCTCTGTTAACATAGAGGAGCTCAGCTCCTGGCTTCATTCCTCCTGTCAGACCATACTGGACTCTGTGGCTCCATTAAAAACTGTTCAGCCCAAGACCAAATCTGAGCCTTGGTTTAACTTTAACTCGCACAGCAAGACAAGAGCACTGCAAAGCTGAGCAAGGCTGGGAGGACAAGCATCAGGTTTCTTTCCAAATCCTTAAGGACTGTTTACCCTGTTACCAAAATGCTGCTAAAGAAACCAAGAGACAGCACCTTTCAATCCTCATTGAATCCAGTCATCATACCCCAAGTGTGTTATTTAAAACCACTGACTCTGTTCTTAATGCCCCACAGCCTGTCAGCTTGGAGGCATCTGATGAATTGTGCAATAGCTCTTTGAGACAGCACTTTATAAATTTGAGCCTGTGTCTCTGTTGTTCTTTGAAAACCTGGTTGGGCAAATTAAGCCATCAGGCTCTCTCTATGATGCTGTCCCTCCTAGCCTGTTTAAAGAGGTTTTTCCTATAGGGCAGTCGGTACTGGTTATCATTAACAGCAGTCTTTCTACTGGTGTTAATCAAAGCTTTAAATATGCAGTGGTGAAGCCTCTACTGAAGAAACCTAGCCTCGATCGCAGTGTTCTGGTCAGTTTTCAGCTCATCTCCAAGCTCCCTTTTATTTCTAAAATTTTAGAGAAGGTTGTCCATGCTCAGTTAAAACAGTTTCTGGATGAGCATGGTGTCCTGGAGGTCTTTCAGTCTGGCTTGAAAACTCTTCACCGTACAAAGTCAGCAGTTAGGAATTTTTAATGATGTCCTCCTGGCATATGACTCTGGTAATCATGTAATTCTTGTTTTGCTGGACCAAACTGCAGCCTTTGACACTGTAGACCACAATACCCTTTTAGCTAGGCTACATCACTGAGTGGGTGTCTGTGGTACAGCACTGGGCTGGTCCAGATCGTATCTGGCTGACAGAAGCATGAGCGTGAGCCTTGGTGATTCTGAGTCCAGCTCTGTGCCACTGCCTTATGGGGTTCCACAGGGATTGATTTTAGAGCCCCTGCTTTTTTCTTTGTATTTATTGCCCCTGGGCTCCATCCTGAGGGAGCATGGCATTTCCTCCCACTGTTATGCTGACCACAGACAGATTTATGCCAATGCTTTCTCCCTCACACCTCTTCTGTCATGTCTTGAGGACAGGGTCTAGTTGGCTTTGAATTTCTTAAATTTTAAGGGGAAGAAAAACAGAGGTGATGGTGTTTGGTCCCAGTGGCCCCTGTGAACCCTCTCCTTTAGACTTGGGTCGTCTATCAGAGTATTTGAGGCCTACAGTCTCAAACCTGGGTTTTAAGATGGACAGTGATTTTAAATTGGATCAGAACATTAGTTCAGTGGTTAAGTTCAGCTTCTTCCACATTAGGCAGCTGGCAAAGGTGAAGCTGTTTCTAGCACAACAGCTCTTTCATAGAGTAATCCATGCCTTTATCATCTCGGCTGGATTACTGTGATGCACTTTATTTTGGAGTCAGCCCGCCATCGCTTACACATCTCCAGCTGGTGCAAAACGCAGCCACTTTTAACTGGAGTTCGTAAGAGTAAGACATCACTCCCATCCTGGCCTCCCTCCACTTGCTGTCTGCATTTTAGAGTTCATTTTAAGATTCTTTTATTAGGGCCCGAGCCCGACCCGAAGGGTCGGCGGCGATTCTAAGGCTCGCATTTGAACTCCTCCTCCTAGGTTTTTTGTCATATTAACTCCAGATTTGGATTGTGTATACTAGACACATTGACGATGAAAAGTTATTAAAAGATTTTTTCATAAGTCAATGGGCGTGGCCAGGAGGGACAGCCAAAGTTCAGCATTTTTGGAAAACACGTAAACCTTAATAACTCTTTTGTACAATGTTAGATCCGGACCAAAACATGCACACATGTTTACTGTCCCTGCCTGAGTTTATCTTTATGCTTTGTTTCACTCCCAAATATAGCGCCCCCTGCTGGTAACAGGAAGTCTGATGTTTTACTCTATCATTAAAATCTCCTTTATTTTTCAACATATTTTTTTCAAATATTCTCAGAAAGGGTCTTCACACCTTCATGAAGCATCAGCGTTCAAGTCGTGTCTTGAGGTTAAAGGGTGTGGCGATGGTGAAGTCTCAAACTTTATTAGGGCCCGAGCCCATATGGCAGGTTCGGCCTGCTAAAGCCCACCCATTTTAGCCACAAATTGCGTGTATTGCACTTGAGATAAACGTGAATGCACCTAGCCCCAAAATTCAGTTACGGTGGAAAATTTATGAATCCAGTGTTTGCTCAAAAAAATGTGCTCCATAGCGCCCTTTGGTGACTTAAAACTGCAGCCCCTCCAGGAACTTTCACCTATGGATCTGAAATTTTAAGGCATCACTATCATGCCCGGACCTACAAAAAAGTCTCTTACGACCATGGTCAATTCTGAACAGAAAGTTTGCAAATTAGCGTTGAAAATCGCATTTTGCAGGGTACGTATTTGAACGAACTCCTCCTAGGGTTTTTATAGGATCAACTCCAGATTTGGATTGTGTATACTAGACACCTTGACGATGAAAAGTTATTAAAAGAATTTTTGTAGGTCAATAGGCGTGGCCAGAAACCACGCCCAAATTTGGTGAATTTTTCACTAACTCCGATTTGCACGAAATTTTTTGGGCATAATCCCCAGGCCAAGACCATTACAAATATATAAATTGTCATAGGGAATTCCAAACAGGAAGTTCGTAAACTAACGTTGAAATTCCAATTTTGGCGATTCTAAGGCTCACATTTGAACGAAGTCCTCCTAGGTTTTTTATTGGATCAACTCCTGATTTGGATTGTGTATACTAGAAACATTGACGATGAAATGTTATTTAAAGAGTTTTTCGTAAGTCAATGGGCGTGGCCAGGAAGGACGCCCAAAGTTCACCATTTTTGGAAAACACGTAAACCTTAATAACTCTCTTGTACAATGTTAGATCCAGACCAAAACATGTACACATGTTCACTGTTGCTGCCTGAGTTCATCTATATGCTTTGTTTCACTCTCAACTATAGCGCCCCCTGCTGGTAACAGGAAGTCTGATGTTTTACTCTATCATTAAAATCTCCTCTGTTTTTCAACATATTTTTTTCAAATATTCTCAGAAAGGGTCTTCACACCTTCATCAAGCATCAGTGTTGAGGTCGTGTCCTGAGGTGAAACAGTGTGGCGTTGGCGAAGGCTCAAACTTCACTGATCGCCATGAACCTGGAAATCACTGTAACTCCTTCATTTAAGGTCCAATCTGCTTCAAAATTCACAAAAATGATCAAGGTCCAACTCCTAGCCCATCTATAAGCTCAATTCTCTGCTACTGCAATCGCACCAAGCTCTAGAAAATACATTAATTACATACAATATACATGTTATAAATTATCCAATCCACCCCAAATTCAACAAACATGATCACAGTTCGACTCTGCACTTTTTCTTTTTCGTTCCCTGCCTAGAAGGTTATGTTTTTGGGAGAGTTGTTGTCCGTCTGTTTGTCCGTCTGTCTGTGAACAAAATAACTCAAAAAGTAATGGGTGAATTTGGATCAAATTTTCAGGAAATGTTCAGCATGGGAAAAGGAAGAACTGATTCAATTTTGTTGTTGATCCAGATAAGTGTCTGGCCGCCATGGCAAAAAAAGTGATGTTTGTGAATAACTACAGAACTAAAATAGTTATCATTATGAATCCAGTTACTAATGGTATGTTTTCATGGCCAAAGAATCTAAATATTTACATTAAAAAAGGTAGGACTAATATTTATGCTACAAATCACAATATGGTCCATCCTACCTCTCTGAGCTCCTTCAGTCCAACTGCTCAGTGCCTCAGGTCAGCTGATCTGCTGCTCATGAGGCTCAGAGTGGATCGAGCTCTTTCCGTTTCTGCTCCCAAATTAAGTTTAAATTAAAACTCATTTTAATTCCTCAGCTTTTAACCCCACGAGACTCTGTTCCTGTTTTAGTGTTTTACGGTTTGTCCTAAGTTACTATTTTTATTTTTACTATTTTTTTGTTTTATTGTTGTTAAATTATTTAAAACAACGATACAACTGTTTTTGTGTCTATACTTTTCATTTTGTCCATTGTTTTAAATTGTTTTATGTCTTGATTATTCATGGACAGCACTTTATCTCAGCTGTGGCTGTTTTTAAAGTGCTTTATAAATTTAGTTCAGTTGAGTTGTTGTTGTTATTATTATTAGTAGTAGTATCATCATTTCTATTATTGTAGTCATCAGTAATATTATTATGGCTGTTGTTGTTTCATCATTATTGTTATTGTGATTGTTATTATTGTTTTGCTCTTGTTGTTTTATAATTTTTGTTATTCTTAATTTTATTAATATAATGATGTTTTGCATATGCCAAATAGTTACTCTTTACACAAAACACAATCTCATAAAGGATTTATTATTAACAAGTTTAAACTCAGATAAGCATGTTTCATAAGGATGTAGTAAAGTCTGATGGTGCACCATCTTAATCTCTTATTGTTGTTTCGGACATTTAGTCATCTGATAACGGAGACCAGGAGAAATTTGGACACTCTATAATTTGATCTTTGATATTATAAATGTTTCCGCAGTCATGACAGCCGTGTTTTATTGATTTATTCAGCCCACACTATCACAGAATTCTGATTCAAGGAGGTTTTATTTCTTTATTGTGACAGAATGTGTCAGCTCTTTGGACATCCAGAGGAAATCTGACTCTTACTGTAGTTTATGATGAATTCCTGATTTAATCCTGATTATTTCCTGGTTTAATCTTGAAGAGATTCCAAACAGAGGGGGTTCATCTTTCTATGTCCACCAAACTATTCCTACATCGTTGACTGATTCACATGCTCAGTTCATGTGTAAAAACACAAGATTATTTTCAAAAAGCTCGTCTGAAACAGTAAAATAATAAATCAACTAAATGCTGGAAGATTGAATGTCCTAGACCTTCAAAACTTAAACTTAAAAATCAGAAGAATAAGATAACCTTTGGATGCTGACTCATTGTGACATTTCATCCGTATCCATGTAGCTAATGTGAACACTGAAATAGAATTAAACTGGAGCTAATTTTCACAAAGAGCTTCATCTGAGTTGGTCTAAAGGAGAAAAAAAAACCCTTCTCCTATTAAATATGTACTTAAAAGTCTAAAAGGATAGATCTTATTTTTCTTCTCCTGGAACATTTTACATTTTAACTGATATCTGGCATGCCGCTGACCTGTTGGCCAGGTCACCTTTGCAAATGAGATCCTGATCTCAATGGGATTTATCTGGTTAAATAAAGGTTAAATAAAAATAAATAAGTAATTCGTAGTCTAAAGTAAACAGTTTCAATTCCTTTGCCTGTTTTATAAAGCAGTTAACCCTCCAATGGATTGATTGCAAAATCCTTCTCCTGGTTTATTTGCACTTAATGGTCTTCTGCCCATGTTCCTTTATTTTTCCAGGATGTATCTAGGTCCCTTAGGTCTTCATATATATGTATATATATATATATATTAGGGTTGTTCCGTTCACCATATATAGGTGCCGATCCAATGACCGATCACAGGATTCATATATCTGCTGATCACCGATACCGATCACTAATGAATGAGAGAATAATCAATCATACTACATGTCCTGTACCTACAGTCTAGCCTTGTGCACCACTTTAAGTGGCAAAACTATTTGTGCTAAAACAAATAAATACAATAAACAAATAACATTACATGCCCTGTCAAGTGCAACAGATGACAGTGAAATTAAAATAAATAAAATGTACTTGCCTTACTCTCCAAGTAAGGTGAAAAAGCCCTCAAAATCATGTTAAACAAAAAGAGGCAGTTTTAAATTCAGTTGTTAATAAAATAATAATGAAAATAGACAAATAAAATTAATAAATAAATCATATTGAGACATACTTCTGATGAGCAAAAAAATCTCTATCCTTTCTCAGCACACTGCACTCCTTACCCCAATCATGAAACCTATTAGCACTTTCAGTTCAACCTAAACCAGTCAAATTTGGAGAAATTGGTATGGTGTTATAATGACTGAACAGAATAAGACCATAATTATGACAAACTGCAATTCTCCTCTAATTATAACGTCACATCCACATTCTGCTTTAACATAAATGTGATTGGTTTTTCTAATCAGCGCTTTCAGAGCCCACCGATCGATCGGTTCAGGGACCATATCTGCCAATAATGATCGGTGGCCGATAGATCGGATCATACCTAACATATATATATATATATATATATATGTGTGTATATATCTATCTATATATATATATATATATATATATATATATATATATATATATATACACATATATATTTTTACCTTTAATTTTTTAATTGATCTGTGTAGTAACCATGAACCAAATTAAGGTGACCACCTGATGAATTTATGAATCTTACCATACACAGATCTGTCAGCAGGAGAGCAGATGAGAGTGAAGAAAAGCATCAGTAACGTCGAGGAAAACGCCATCACTCAGTCACTCTCTCTCCAGCAGGAGGACCCCGCTGAAGAGCGTCTGAAGAAGGAATCCAAAAACCGTTGGTCAGTAAAACAAATCCACACTTTGGTTGAGTAGCTCCTGTGAGCAGCTCTGCAGGCTGAGATCAAGTGAAGGTTCCTGCAGGTGAGGAGAGCTTTCAGTAAACAATTTTATGACACACACACCTTTCCTGTGGGTGTGAACTGATCTCTGCTGACAATAAAGATGCAATTTACCAGAAACCAAAGTCAGAGTTCAAAAGAGTCATCAATGTATCAACTCATAAAAGCTTTTAAAGCCTGCAGCCACGGCTCCCAAAAGATTTCTAATTTAAATATCAGAGATTTTAGATGATGAAATTATGAATTTATGAGAAGGCAGACAGGTGAGAGAGTGATTCATTAACATTCTTATCTGTATAAACTTTATGGTCCTGGCCGATGCAGCTATATATCCCGGCCAACACCCTGAAGATCAGCAACTGCCTCCGCTCCTCTTATATCTGGTCAAAGGTAACTGCTTATCTGAGTATTTGCTTATATCCCAACTGCGGTTTAGTCATTCAGAGGGATTTCCTCACAGCAGGGCATCTGATGAAGGATCGTTATGAGGAAAAGATTCACTTTTCATTCAGCGCCATGAATCCATATTTATATCATAATGAAACTTATGAAACGTTCACCACCATCTGTACAGCTCCTTCACTGCACCCTCTGTATGTTTGTAGTTTGGTTGTGTTTCTGTGCATTTTTATACCTATTGTTTAATTTGTATATTTTTTATACATCCCCAAGCCAATTTTTCACTATTTTCTACCTATTTTAATAATTTATTTTATTCCTCCTAACTTCTGTTCTTATCCTAATTATATGTTGATTATTTTTGCACCAGTTTATTACGTCAAATTCCTTGTATGTGCAAAAAAACTTGGCAATAAATACAATTCTGATTCTGATTCTGATCAGAAACGTGTCAGCAGATACATCTTCAGTCTGAAAAAGAGGAATAAAAACAGTCAGTTGGTCTGAGGTCACATTCCTGTTTTCCAACTTAGGTGGGAGACAAAACAGATCTCTGAGAGGTGAAGGCTGGACCAACATAGCACAGACTAAATAAGTAAAGAGTGTGAACTTCCTAACCTGACACGCCTGACAGTTAAATATTTGAAAAAAATCACTAATCTATCTGGAAGGAGCCGTTCAAAATATTTTTCAGGGGCAGAACCTTCAAAAACAACAACAGCTTGTGATTGGACGATTGTTCGGCTCATCACACTTATTACAAACCAATCCGTATGAAGCAGCACTGCTATGATGTAGCATACGTTAATGGCCAAAAGTAGTGGCTAACAGCTAAACATTAGCTGCTACAGCTAATGGCTGACAAGAGCAAACAAAATTTAATGGTTGTTAGCTGTAGCAGCTTGCTGTTGTTAGCAGCTAACTGTTGTAAGCAGCTAACTGTTGTAAGCTGCTAGCGACTAACAGCTAACGGCCATTAACTGTTGTTTGCCCTTGTTAGCCGTTAGCCACAAGCTGATGGCAGTTAGCGTTACTACCTTTAGACTATTGTTCCACTTTAAATTATACCACACAGATGTTTCATTTAACACGAGGTTCAAATGTGACGTGAACCTTGTCAAAGACAATCCCCACTAAGTAAACTTATGAGGAGAGCAGATTTTGCCAGGTATCACTGAGTAACCATGGTTACCATGGGCTAACTGGCATTAACTGCCATTATTTGTACAATAGGAAGTGACTGACTTCCTGTCAAGTCACTTCCTGTTTTTTGTCGTGTCTGCAGTTTCCCACTGCTCCTGCCGCTGTTCCCTGATTGGGCCGTTAAGCATTTGGCTGAGATGAAACTGTTGGACAATGGAGGTAAGACAGAGATGTATGATTTCAGAATCAGGCAGGTCCATCTGTCTGTAAGGCTATGAACGTCCAGCTTATACAGAAAGATAACAGAGTAAAGAAAGTCAAGTAAACCCCTGCCAACACCAGGAGAGAGGCAGGGTGCATCCTGGACTGGTTAGCAACCAATCACATGGCTGACCACATCCTGACTATCAGATCCAATGTGTGGAGTTCCCCAAGGCTCCTCTCTGGGTCCTCTTCTGTTTCATGTCAGGATCAAACTGCATGATCTATGCATGATTATGACCTGACCCCACAGACGGAGGCCACAGACAACCACAGACCGGTCTGGGACGTCACACGAGGCCACGACAGAAAGTCCAGCAGGTTCGATTTTTGTCCTCCTATGATCTGTCCCTCCACTTCAGAGATATCGTCCAATGAGAGCACAGAGAGCTCTGCATGTGCGGCGATGTAAACACCATCTCTGCTCTGATGATGAAGAGGAGCTACCACAGACTGAAACAGAGGAACAGCAGAGGAACATGGAGAGAGACTGTTCACACTAACATCTCATTCAACAGCATGTCTGGAGACACAAACCAAAGTCCTGTCCTTCAACACAGTCTGTTTGTCTTCAGTGCTGCTCCTCCTTCTTGGGTCTATGACCTGAGCTAGGCTATGAAATAAAGTGCTAAAAGTGACGTTAAGTTCAACAATCTGGCAGCAGGACAGGGGAAGACATGGGGGCTAAATACATGAGGTGGTTGGAGGTGATCAGACACAGCTGTGGAAGAACAATCAGGGATCAGGTGAGTTAATGCCAAACAGGAAGCAAAGCCTACTGAGACAAGAAGAGACAAGTGAGTTTTCAATATAAACAGGAAGCACCAGACAAAGCATAAAAAAACAAGAACGAAACAGGTGACTTAACTAAGGCATGATCATCACACTTTTTTTCTCTGAACCAAACTGGATTCATCTGTAACAGACAAGTCTTTTCCCCCCAATGAGAGGGTTCAGTGTGGTTTAGCTGATCTTCATCAGCCACATCAGAGGCCCTGACAGCTCTAGATGCTGAAAGATCTCTGACGGGGTGGAAAGGGATTAGGTTTTATCTTGAGGAAGTTTGAGTTTGGGACTAATTTTGTTCCTTGGGTTAGGCTTTTATATTAGCTCCACAGGCTTGTGTCAGGACCAACAGCATCAATTCTGAAGGTTAGAATAAGATCTGAATAACCCAGCAGGTCTGTCCACGAAGCCCACTCCTGTTTGCCCTCTTGTGATGGAGCTGTTGTCTGTTGCCTTAAAATCTCATCCTGATGTTTCTGGTATACATCAGTATGAAGTCAAAGGTCTCTCTGTATGCAGATGATATGTTATTTTATCTAACTTTAGCCTGCTCTGTCCCAGGAACTCTTAAGTTCTTGAATCCTTTGGTAAGATTTCAGGGTTTCAGCTCATTTTAAATTAAAGTGACATTTTTTTGCTGTTATTAAGAAGGCAACGCTGTATCCACTGAAAACTCTTCCATTTAAGATCTCTAAATCCAGCTTTGTTTATCTTGGTGTGCATGGAGCTGACACAACAACAAATCTTTTTATGGCTTTGTTTACTCTGGTAAAACTACACTTTGAATTTTGGACCCTGCTTTATCTCTTCGTTACAGCCAGAGTCAATGTAGTTAAGAAGAATATTTTCCATGATTTTTGCATTTATTCCCGTGTGTCCCTATTTTCATACCACTTTCCTGTTTCCATTAAGTTGAAATGTTGAGTAACATTGAAACCCAATTGTTCTTCTACTTTATTCTTTTTTCTCCTTATTATTCCATACATGTTTTGACAGTTTTCACAGCCTTCAAATTTGTACAGATTTACACAGAAATATTGAGCAATGCAGTATGTTTCGGAGAAGTGTGCTTGAATTTTTCATATTTTTAAAGGGACTGTGCGGGGAATCTATTACCAGCGACATAAAGACTCTGCTACCCATGAGCACGCGTGGTGACTGTCGTAATCCTGCGTTCCATTAACCTCGGAACTGGGAGTGACATCATCTCTGACTTATCTGCGTTCCAGTTGAAGTCCGGAAAAAACATGCCGATCTAACAGGCTATTGTTAGCTGTTGTTAGCACGTTCTGCGTTGTTGTATGTAGAATGTTATTATCACTATGGCAGTATTTTTGTAAATATAAGTCTAACAATACGTTGTATTCAGCTGATCTAGAGCGACACACCCCAGTCAGAAGTGCAAACAAATGGATTATTACAGGAGCTAAACAACTGTTCACACTGGGGCCATCCATCTTTGATTGTCAACTCTGGGGTGATGAGGTTTCACCGAGTTCCCAGTAGGAAATTCTGACTACAGGGGACGTTCCAGTTGCAGTTTCCTACTCTGAACTCGAAAATCCCTTTTTTGGACTACAACTGGAACGCACCACAACACGTTACCGAAGTCAAAGCGTGTGTTTGTTGTGATGTAGCTCGGACCTTCCTCAGAACTCTGCGTTGCTTTACAACTTCTTTTTTCAACAACTTACAGGATGCAAAGCGACAAGGTAATGTATCTCTTTCTAGTTACGTAGTGGTAGTTTTTGATGTATGACAACAAGGAATTTTTGGAAAACTTAGTATTGTAGTTTTGTAGCCGGCTATATATCACTACTTACAGCCCGGTGCTCTAAGACGTGTCTGAATAATATAAATTTGCTCTAGTTTCAATTGTCTTGTTCCCGAAGTTCGGTATCCAGGCCAGTCCAGTCCTGTCCGACCCTACCTGACAAAGAAACTAATGCCTAAGTCACACATTCCCGTTTCTCATGGCAATTACGCACGACTGTGCACAATTGAGGAGGCTGGTGCAATCGCTATGATACGAGATGAAATACCTGTCTCACCCCTGGACACACCCTGTAAATACACCGTCAGCAGCACTTCTATAGTACTTCTACAGCGTTTTGGGGGCGTTCGTCTCGCTCCAGTTAGGTTAATATAGCGATATGACGAGGATTGCATGAATTTCCATCCCGCTGAAGCAACATCAGTGTCACACAAGCTCAGTTCGCGTCTCACAAGCCCCGACTGAGCCCAGTCGCTTGCACCGTCTTGAATGGGACACAGTCGGGTCACAAACGGATACATCCTTGTCAGTCGTCCTCATAAAGCTGTCAGGATTGGCTAACAGCTTATCCTGACAGCTGGTCGTCACTTCCTGGTGAGCGTATTCATCACTTCCTGTTTCACAGTGCAGCGCTGTTTGTAGTGTGTTGTCTCTGGTCAGCTAACGCTTATCTTAACTGCTTAATATCTGTCATTTGAGCTTAGATTTGTTTTGATTGAGTATGATTTACGTTCGATCGAACGTACTAAGGTCTACTACAACCACTCTAGCTTCTCTCAAGCGGTCATTTAATTCTACTTTCTTCTGCTCTTAGCACAGCTTAGCTTAGCTTCTTAGCATGGCTTCTCTCTCCGCTCCTGCTCTGTCCTGTCCTATGTGTCAGATGTTTAGCTACTCCTCGTCCTCCTTTACTGATAGCGGTATTTGTCTGAAGTGTAGTTTATTCTTAGATTTGGAGGCGAGGGTGTCTGATCTGGAGAAGCGGCTCTGCACCGGACCCAAACCCTCTTACGTAGCCGTTGCGAGTCAGCAGGATGTAGTTAGCGGTGTATAGCCTAGTAATGGCTGGGTCACTGTCCGTGGCAAGCATAGCAGTAAGTCGAAGACCCACTCGGTACCCCACCATCCAGTTCATGTTTCGAACAGGTTTTCTCTCCTCAGTGACGGTGGTAACCCGCCCACAGGGGGACAAACACTGATAATTGGCGACTCCATAGTCAGAAACGTGACTATAGCGAAGTCAGCGGGCATAGTTAGGTGTATCCCAGGGGCCAGAGCGGGCGACACTGAGGCAAATTTAAAGTTGCTGGCAAAGAGTAAATGTAAGTTTGCTAGAATAGTCCTCCATGTCGGCACGAATGACTCCCGACGTCACCAGTCGGAAGTAACTAAACATTGAATCAGTGTGCTCTTTTGGTAAGACAATGTCAGACTCCGTAATTTTCTCTGGCCCCTTGCCCAGTCTGACCAGTGATGATATGTATAGTCGATGTCATCATTCAACCGCTGGCTATCGAGGTGGTGTCCAGCAAACGATGTGGGCTTCATTGACAATTGGTCATCCTTCTGGAGAAAACCTGGCCTGATAGGAAGAGATGGCATCCATCCTACTCTGGCTGGTGCATCTCTCCTGTCAAAAAACATGGCAGAGTCAAACTTATGACCTCTCAGACATGAGACCATGTTGCAGAGCTGCAGTCCTCCACGCTCCTCTGCGCTTGCTCTAGGACAGTTTTCCTGCCATTACTGTTATGACAGCTGTTTTAATCACTTAGATAACTGCTATGGCTTTTGTAACAGTGATGAATATTATTCCATAGAGACTGTGTCAGTCCCCCGACCCAAACTTAGACTCGAGTCACAGTTTTGATGACTTTGGACTGGCCTTGACAATATCACCAAAGACTTGCAACTCGGACTTTGAAATTGATGACTAGGGACTTGACTCTGACTTTAGTCTGATGACTTGAAAAACACTTGAAATTTTCAGTAAGACTGTTGAATAAAATGTGCTCCAATTCAAAGTATTCCACTAAGTGACTGATTTTTGTCATTTCCAGCAAGACAATATTTTTCCCCACAGGATCTGCCCCATTGAATGCATCTATTAACATCCAATCAGGGTTTAGAAGAATAAACAAAAAGGGTGTGGATTACACAGTTACCTCACTGAGCGCAGGAGTGCAGGAACAACCCAGAGATGCTGAACCATGCTACAGAGGATAATTTCATTTGCATTCACAAACTACGATGTCAAAAACAAAAAATGAATTTCCGTTTGCAAAACCTGCAGCGTGAGAATAACAGACGGAGAGGCAACAATGATGGAGCTGCACAAAGAAAGGTAAGTTGATCTGTGAGCTGTAATGAGATCCTTTTGGGTAACTTTAGCTTAGCATCCGTTATATGCAACAACAGTATCTCTCGTAAACTCGCCGTGGCTAAAAACTGAGACTGACGTTAGCTGAAAATAATTGTAAAGATAAGGCCCAGGTTGGCCAAGTGTCCTGTTTTCCCATGACATGTCCTGTTTTCATGTCCTGCCCTGCCTGTCCTGGTTGTTTTTTTATAAAGTGACAAAACTGTCCTGGTTTTTATTAGGGTTTTTTATTTGGTCGGTGATTATGACTTGGAAGGACTTGAAAATTTTAGCCTATGACTTCAGACTTGACTTGACTGTCTCCTCTTTAAATGAGACTCGACTTGGACTTGCTCGTCTTTACTTCAGACTGGACTCGAGACTTGGGTTTAAAGACTTAGACTTACTTGAGACTTGCAAAACAGTGACTTTCTCCTACCTCTGAGCGATACCTGTTCGGTGCCAAACATGTAAACAGCACATGACTAATTGAATATGCATGAGTAGGAGCTGGTTAGCTTAAGGCTATCCAGGCTAACAGCAGTGAGGATGTAAAGCCAATGGAGGAATAAACAGCAAAATGACAGCACTAAAGTAACAAACAGAGGACAACACTCAACTGTAACTAAACCAGAGACCCCATTTCTCACGGCTGGATGTTAAAGTTTAAGAGGAACGATGATCAAAATCGTAAGTGGGTGAGTACCATAGTTCATGTAGAATGTAGATGTCATTTTTAAATAGATATTTGACATGAGTAAAATCCTGTATCTGTGAAATCTATCAAAAGTTTTAGCCCTCCCATACGGAAAAGAAATACAAAAACCTTATAAAATTATTATATGCCTGCATGTTAAATACTTATATTTTATATGTGTAAGACTTATTTGATTTTCTCATGATTTACTCATGAAAGTGGCCACTTTTGCATCGTTTTCATACAACATACTTATAAAAATTATATATGTTGAATTAAATTTATATATGTTACATATAAAAAACTTGATTGAAAGATATGCTTCCCTTATATAGTCCATATATGTTATTTAGTAATTACCTACATATTTTTACTATGTCACAGTATAAAAATTATATCCATTACATATGTATTTTTTGTATAATAATTGTAATTTATTTATATGAAATTTTCCATTGTTTTCTTTAAGAATATTTTTCATCATTTTCTGTATACCCTGCTATCCGTTTTGGGGTTGCAGCCTATTCTGGGGGGCCTATACCAGCTATATACATTTGACAGGTGGGGTTCACCCTGAACCCAGAAAGGCCCTCCCAGCCTGGAATCGAACCTGGAACCTTCTTGCTGTGAGGCACGTGCTCTACCGTGCGCCACCGTTCGGCCTGAACATTTCCTGTTCTCAAAATGTAAAATATCCTATTCGTCTAAAATAATTATACTACTTTGACAACTTTAACTGTGATGGTGTGCCAGTCCTCCAGTCCTCTAAATTCAGTATTGGCCAATACTGTGTTGTGTCAATGAAATAACCCTGACAGTAGAGACATATATAGATCTATACATATCTATCTATCTATCTATCTATCTATCTATCTATATATATGTATATATACACACACATATATATATATAAATATATATATATGTGTGTGTATATATATATATGTGTGTATATATATATATATATATATATATATATATATATATATATATATATATATATATATATATATATACATATATATATATATATATATATATATATATATATATATATATATATATATATGCTAGTTCAGGCAGACAACTCGAGCAGCTATTCACATGTCACATTCACATATCATACGTCACACTCCTTACATCAATCCTCCAGTCACACTCTCCACCTCTCAATTGGCGGTGTATTTAAACCGGGAGTTTACCCATCTCTCCCTCTGCTCGGAAAACGTCTATGCTGCCAGACACTGATTTGCTTCGTGTTCTTTCACCTGCTCTCTCATGCGATCGTCATCATACCTTTTGCTCCGGTGATCCTGATGTCTCTCGTCGTCTCCGATTCAGTGAGTGAGTCTCAGCGGTCATGGGAGGGCACTGGGCTTAATCCTGAAACCCCAGATTCAGTCCCTGAAGTTCGCTTTGCAAATGAATCGGACCCGTTCGTCCTCGCCGGATCTCCCGCACATCCGCAAACAACCCTCCGGATGATCCGTGCACCGCCTCTTGGAAGAGCTCTACGCCCGTAACACCACCAAGCAGCCGGCTTCAGCCACGAAGACATTTTCGATTGTTTGATGATCCAGCAGAACTCCAGATTCCTCCAGGAAGGTAAGCGCCAGGTAAAGCGCACTGCCATCGTCCCTCCTGAGCTGGAGCCCGGCGCTGCCTCCCAAGCGAAGCAGCCAGATTCCAGCTTCTCCACAGACGCGTCCGCCCGGTCTGCACGAAGTTAAATCAGCACTGAACACCATGGAAAACAACGCCATGCCATGTGAGCCACCTGGGTCCCTCTCCCATCTCCATAGCTACGTCCGACACCTGTTGCAGCCCGGTTGACGGCATACCGCAGAGGACCCTGGGATTTGCAGTTCCAATCCTGCCACGGGTTCTCAGCATGGATGTATTATTTTAACTGGATGCCGGACGGAAACATGGCGCCCGTTCATTTCTATGGGAGTCGCTCACCCAGCGCATACGCCGAAAAAGTTTCTGGCTTCCGGGTTTACTTCCTGATCATTGGGCCCATCGAGCAGGCGCAGTAGAGTCATCTCCCATAATGCCTCACGTCAATGGGAACGAGCGAAGCGCGGTCTTAATGAAATGACGCGCGGCCACGATAGAAAATACGGCGGGTGAAATTTACTGTATGAGAGGTGTACAAACTCGATGAGTTTCAGGGCACATGATCCGACTACGATGCGATGTAATGACATTATATACGTAATAAGTCTTTATAATAAGAGTTTAAGACGAGTGATTTTTATTTGATGACTTTCTATAGCTGACTATTCTAAAACCATGGGATTAAACAACAGAACCGTAGCAGTCCATCAGCCAAATAAATCAGTGTTATTTGTTCATTTTATTAATCCCATATGTGAGAGATGACTGCTTATCAGATTAACTTTCAATGATGATTCAAAGGTATTACCTTTTTTCATGGACATATTAATGAGGCTTTCGCTGTAAGTGTCAGACTGTTCTTAATGCATAAAGTCCTTGTGCTACCCATTCATTTTCTCTTTTTATTTTTCTGATAGGCAATGTGATAGTCTTTAGATGAACCATGGATGGATCCCGGGGATGAGACCCAGATTAAGACTGGCTTCTCTAATAATGTTCTGTTTCTTTATAGGTTTTTATCTACTTTGTTAACCCTTGAGGCAAAGTTCAAGTCATCAGAGGTCAAACTGGCTCTGTCTGTGTGTTTTCTTGATCATCAGAGAGCTTATGGCAAAAAGATAAAAAACATTAAATACAGAAAAAACATTTAAAAACTATATATCTGTGGTTAATTAGGAAGATGTGGAAAAGATTTTCAGCAGTAAAAGTTAAAAAAAATGAAGATTTATCATTTTTATTAAACTTTTATGAGAAGAATCAGATTGGTACACAAGAGGTTTTTCTTTTAATTTCTTGAAAAAACAAATTGCTTGTTCTAATCAATACTGTATGTGGGTCACAATTATATTTATGTATTTAGTTATGTATTTATTATTAGGCCATATTGTCCTGGTGTCTATTTTCTGTCTGGGATTCAAAATGGTGTCACTGTCATGAAACACTGAGAAAATATGTAGACAACAGTGCATGTCAGTAAAACTGTCAATGATAGTGATGTTTCAGGAATATCACTCATATTTTATCTGAACAAATCAAAATACATTTGTAATAAAAGTTCTAATAAAATGTACTTTATTCAAACACAGACAGCGTTGGGAGTGAACAGTGTGATGGAACTACTGAACTAAAAGTGAACTAATGTGACCTAAAATAAAGGCTATGAAATAAACAAATACATAATTATCATTAATAACATTAGGAGTAAATAGTCCAAGACCTCTAAGTCACACACACTCACATAAATGGTTAGTTTGGTTTGATTTGTCCATTTCTAATGATAACTTCAGTTAAGATGTTCACTTTTAAGTGGTTAAATACTCATGTTATATGAAAACCTGTTCCATGTTTGTTCCCAGCCTTAAATTTTTAAGATAGAATGTTATCTGAAACAGTTATATTTTATATATAATGTTATGGGGTAAGGGTCATATGTGTTATATTTTATTTTCTATAAGATATGAATGGCATAAAAAATGTAAGAAATCAAAATAAAAACACAATATAATGAAATGTTTAAAAAAATGTTTTTGAGTCTTACTTAAAAAATGTTATTCACGTTAATTTTTAATTAATTATTCTCAGAAAAAAATGCCAATCTTCTAGGTAGGCCAAAAAAGTTTGTATTTTATTAAGATTATCTTATTTGAATAGAGTTAATGGTGTCATACATGAGTGATACATAAAATATGACAAATACATTAGATAAATCAGGATGACCACCATACTGTCATTAATGAAACTTGTTTATTAAACCATCCTCCACAGCTGCAGGACACATTCAGCCATGTTCACTCTTTTCCCTGGAGTGATGCTCCTTTACCTCCAATCTCTGCTGAGAGAAAAATCTGAAATTAAAAATTAAAAATCTTATTTAATCAACTGGAACATGACAATTGTGTTGTTATTGATCTTTATTGTACTTTATCAATTTATTCAAGTAAAGTTTTTCTTTTTATAAAGTCTCTCTTTTATTAATATTTTTACAGTCTAAAACTTACATTATCTGAATGTATTATTTATAAAACAATTAATACATTTACATATATTCCGAATAAAGATCCATCTACCAAACACAACTCCGTGATCCCCTGACACATATTCTACACATTAGCTACAGTTATTCAGGCATGTTTTTTAAACTTTCTTTAAACTGAATATACTTGGAATGTAGGACCATCGTGTTTGTAAAATGTATCTTACCTTATTCTTTATTTCATTGTATATTATCCAATACACAGCAGTCTAATGTAAGTACAGTCAATATGACGATACATGGATTTAATTGAAATATAAAGTCTAAATACGTTTACAAACCACAACAATCAAGTGAGTGATAGTTAACTCTGAGAGAATACACGTGTTAAGTCACTCTGTGTCAAAAAGAAACTCACCGTTTAGTCGTTTTCTCAACTTTCAGAACAATTTTGGACCAAAGAGCCTGAAAGAAGTTAACAGGCGTCCAGCTCCCGAGACACAGCATGACCGCGCTTTGACAGTGCATCTGTACAGCTGTGACGTCACCAGAGAGATAGCGACTTTCCTCTGGCTTTTCTGGCCTTTTGAACACTTTTTGACTGATCAAAAGTCCAAGTCTTAAAAATATAAAATACAAGGATCAGTAATTGACCGTGTTTACGGCTGGAGATGTCCTGTCTACAGTTTTACAGCTGTCTCTTTTACTATTACCGCCTATGGGAAAAATGCTTTTTGGGCCCAATGGGGATTTTTCGTTGCAATACCACGAGTGGCCACGGGGAAAAATCGGCGTGCCGCCGAGGGGCGGTCTGGTATCCAGTTCTCATAATACATCCATGGTTCTCAGCTCCAGCCTGTTGCTGCTGCCATTCCTGGTTCTCTAAGGAATCAAATCTGCTCGGGTAATCTCATTCCGTAATCTTTAACATTTGACACAATGATTGAATTATGTCTTCTTCAGGGTATGTTAGATCATC